>JADWQK010001274.1:0-193567 GCA_017933935.1 Sesamia nonagrioides
TGATGTGGGTCTGGCGGATGCCCAGCGTCAGCTCGGCTTGGCCAAACGGGCCGAGCTCGAGCTGGGGCTGGAAGAGAAGGTTGCCGCGAAAGAGCGGCAGGCGCGCGCTTCCAAGGCGAGGGCCGGATACGGTTCGGCCCTCGCCACTTTCGACGGCCACTCTGTGGAGGAGCTGGCCCGACTGGCGAAGGAGGACATGGAGGAGATCGTCGAGGTCGCCTCCAAGTCCTCCAACCTAAAGGGGACCTTCCAAAAGGCCCTCAAATGCCGTGCAAGTAGCTTGCACGGCATTGTAGCGGAATTGACGCAGCGCACTGCGTCAGAGGAGACGCGGCAGCTGCAGGCGAGGGTGGACCGCCTGCAAGCTGAGGTCAGCCAGCTTCACAAGAGGCTGGCTGAGGCCACAGCCCCGCCAACAAAGGCCCCGACGGCAGCGGTTCCCTCCTCCTCCTCCTCCAACCTTGAGGAATTGTTCCGCAAGGTTGTTATGGAGGAGAGGGCGTTCACCCGTGCCTGCTTCGCAGGCATAGAGGACCGCCTCCTGCCCGAGCCGCGTCTCCGTCCGCCCCTAGCGCCGGACAAGACGCCGACAGTGGCTCCCCTTGCCCCAAAGCCCTCAAAGGGCAAGGGCAAGGGAAAGAAATCCCCGGGGGCTCTGCCTCCCCCTGGTACGAGTGCGGGCGCCCAGCCGGAGCCAGTTGCCAGTGCGGCACCCTCCCAGGTGCAGGAGGGAGACGCCCTTCTCCCTTCCACCACCCCAGCCAATCAGTCTTGGTCAGAGGTGGTTAAGAAGGGAAAGGGAAAGGGTAAGAAGGCGACCCAGGCCCCGGCTGCCCCAGCGGCTGCCCCGGCAGGTGCCCCGGCAGCCAAAAAGGCCCCGAAGCTGGTGCCTCCCAAAACCGCGGCGGTCACAGTGACCATTGTGCCCGGGGCCGCGGAGAGGGGGGTAACCTACGAGTCCGTCCTAAGACAGGCTCGTAGCATCGCGGACCCCGCCGAATCGGGGATTGGCGCTTGCCGCCGGACCCAAACCGGAGCTCGACTATTCGAGTTTCCGGGAAAGGACGGCGGCAAAAACGCGGACCTCTATGCGAACAAGCTGCGGGAGGTCCTCGCCGATGTGGCGAAGGTGGCTAGGCCGACCAAGACGGCGGCTATGGAGGTGACCGGTCTCGACGACTCGGTCACAAAGGAGGAGGTGGTCGCGGCGATTGCAGTGGCCGGAGGCTGCGAACCCGCAGCGGTGCAGGCTCGGGATATTAGGCCCGGCCGCGGTGGACTGGGCACTATCCGGCTGGTGTGCCCAGTCGCCGCAGCGTTGGCCGCCCAGGCTAAAGGCCAGGGGCGGCTATTTGTTGGCTTCAGCCGGGCCGTGATCCGGGTACTTGAGGCAGCGCCAATGCGCTGCTTCAAGTGCTTCGGTATCGGCCCCACCCGAGCAATGTGTCCGTCCACTGTGGATAGGGCGGACACATGCTTCCGCTGCGGGAAGGAGGGGCATATGGCGGCCACGTGTGAGGCCGCCAAGCCGCACTGCGCGGCGTGCGCCGACAGTGGTCGCCCTGCGGACCACGGAATGGGGGGTAGCTCATGCCGACCCCCCTCTAAGAAGGGCAAGCCGCAGGTGGCTATAAGCCGCCCTGCCGCTGCTGCCACCGCTCCCGCTGATATCCCATCAGCGGTGGTGGCCGAGGGTGATGCGATGGTCGAATAATGGGTATCGACCATCGCATCCTGCAGGCAAACACCAACCACTGCCGGGCTGCCCAGGACTTACTGGTGCAGTCAATGGCTGAGTGGTTGGTGGATGTGGCAGTGGTGGCCGAGCCGTACTTTACTCCCAGCAATTGGCTGGGAGACAGTGACGGCTCGGTGGCAATCGTGGCGCGGTCTTCCTCGGACTCCTCTCCCCTCTCGCTCTTAGAGAGGGGACCGGGATACGTGGCCGCCGCGTGGGGAGGGTTGGCCCTTGTGGGGGTCTACTTCTCCCCAAACCGCCCTCTCCAGGACTTCGAGGATTTCCTCGGGGTCCTGACGGCGGTCATCGGGAGGACGGCGCCACGTCAGGTCTCCGTTTTGGGAGACCTGGATGCCAAGTCGGTGGTCTGGGGAAACCCGGCCACCGACAACCGCGGACGGGCGGTCGAGTTGTGGGCGGCCACGTCTGGTCTCTCTCTCCTGAATAGGGGGAGCGTCCAGACGTGCGTGCGGCGGCAGGGTGGATCCATAGTGGACCTCACCTTCGCCACGCCCGCACTGGCCGCCCGCATTCAAAACTGGAGGGGGGAACTGGGGGAGACGATCTCGGATCACCGCTACGTGCGATTCGAGATCTCCCCCCAGAATCCACGGGGGCGCCGCAGCACCCCCTCTTCGTCGGGCCGATCCCCGTTTCCAAGGTGGGCCCTGACCCACCTGGATCGGGAGGCGGCAAGGGAGGCCGCGTTCGTTCAGGACTGGCTTTGGCCACGTCCCGGCGTGGACGTCCTGGACGTGGACGCGGCGGCGGCCCGACTGAGGGGGTCATTGACCGGGGTGTGCAACGCCAGCATGCCTCGGTCGAGACGTCCGCCTCCCCGACGCGCCGTGTACTGGTGGTCGGAGGAGTTGGCGGAGCTGCGGGCCACCTGCGTGGCGGCACGGCGGGCCTACACGCGATCGCGTCGGCGGCGCCGACGAGATCAGGCCGACGAGGACCGCCTCTACGCCAGATACGTAGAGGCGAGGGCAGCCTTCAAGTCGGCCATCGGCGCCGCCAAGGACGCGGCGAGGGCCGAGCTGCTAGAGGGTCTCGACAACGACCCATTCGGGAGGCCATATAAGGCGGCGCGCAACAAACTGCGCCGCATTGGTCCCCCGGTTGCCGAGACCCTCGAACCAGCGCTCCTGGATGGGGTGGTGCGGTCCCTGTTTCCGCGCAGGGATCCGCACTTCACCCCACCAGTGATGGAACCTCCACGAGGAGGGGCTCAACCGGAGGAGGAAGCTCCTCCTCCTCCGGTTTCAGAGGAAGAATTTGGCGCGGCGACTCTTCGTCTCCGCGCCAAAAAGACGGCTCCCGGCCCTGACGGCGTTCCCGCTCGGGTGGTGGCCATCGCGGCCACCGAAATGGAGGGGAGGTTTCGGGACCTCTTCAACGCGTGCTTCGCGTCGGGGAGGTTCCCGAAACCTTGGCGGGAAGGCCAATTATGCCTCCTCCGGAAGGAGGGACGGCCGGCGGACTCCCCCTCGGCATACCGGCCCATCGTCTTGCTTGACGAGGCCGGTAAGATGTTCGAGGGGATTATCGCCGGCCGTCTCAAGCGGCATCTGCGGAGCGTGGGACCGGACCTGTCGGACGCCCAGTTCGGATTTCGGGCTGGTCGTTCGACAGTGGACGCCCTGGCCCGTCTAAAGGGCCAGGTGACAGAGGCGGTGGGAGTGGGGGATGGAGTGTTGGCCGTGTCATTCGACATTGCCAACGCCTTCAATTCCATCCCCCGCTCCACCATCCTGGAAGCGCTCCGGTTCCACGGAGTGCCCCTGTACTTGCGGGGCCTCCTGGCCAGCTACTTGGAGGACCGTGCTGTCCTCCTCGTAGACGGGGCTGGCCAGCTCCGGCGATACGATGTCGGAACCGGCGTTCCACAGGGGTCCGTTCTAGGGCCTCTTCTGTGGAACGTCGGTTACGACTGGCTCCTGCGGGGAACCCTCCTTCGAGGTACGAGTGTCATCTGCTACGCGGATGACACTCTTCTCACTTCCCGCGGGAGCACCTTCCGGGAGGCAGCCAGTTTGGCATCGGCGGGCGGATCCTTAGTGGCCGGAAGGATCCGCCGCCTGGGCTTGAGGGTGGCGCTGCACAAAACGGAGGCCGTGTTCTTCCGCGGCCCCCGGCAGCGCCCCCCACATGACGCCCACATTTTTGTGGAGGGCGTCAGGGTCGGGGTCGAGGCCCAGATGAAGTATCTGGGCCTCACGTTGGACAGCAGGTGGCGCTTCGGCCCGCACTTTAGCGGGCTGTCGACGCGCCTGCTTAAAGCTGCGGACGCCCTCTCATGGCTCATGCCGAACATGGGAGGGCCAAGCATGCGGTGCCGGCGTCTATACGCCGGCATACTGCGGAGTATGGCGCTTTATGGGGCCCCCATTTGGGCGGACTCCCTCCATAGGAGGGAGAATGCCACCGCTCTTCGGGCGCCCCAAAGGGCCATCGCCCAGCGGGCAGCGCGGGCCTACCGCACGGTAGGATTCGCTTCGGCATGCGCTCTGGCGGGCACCCCGCCTTGGGAGCTCGAGGCGTGGGTGCTCGCCAGAGTGTACGAGTGGACGGCGGGGCGCAGGGCGCTTGGCGAGCGTCCGGCCCCCGAATTGAGGGAGGCCGTCCGGCGGGAGGCGAGGGTCGCTCTTGTCCGGGAGTGGACGCGGGACCTCGCCTCCGCCGTCTTCGGCCGCCGTACCCTCGACGCCATCGGGCCGGTCCTGGAGGACTGGCTCGACAGGCCTCACGGGTTCCTCTCCTTCCGTCTGGTGCAGGTACTCTCCGGTCACGGCTGCTTCGGCAGGTACCTGCACCGGATAGGACGAGAGGAGACACCGTCGTGCCACGGTTGTGGCGCGGCGGAGGACACGGCGGAACGCACCCTCGCGGTGTGCCCGTCGTGGGCCGTGCCGCGCCGCGGTCTTGTCACGGCGGTTGGTGGCGACCTCTCGCTGCCCGCCATCGTCAGGGCGATGGTGGGGGGCGAGGAGGCTTGGGTGGCGATGGCCTCCTTCTGCGAGGTCGTGATGTCGCAGAAGGAGGCAGCGGAGCGCGAGCGGGAGGAGGATCCCCCCGCTCCGGCGCTCCGCAGGCGGCGTAGGGGGAGGAGAAGGCGGGATTTTGCCCGCTTTCTCCCTCCCTGAGGTGAGCGGCAGGCGTGAGGCCGACGCCCGCCTTACATCGCTCACCATGCGGGAGCCACGGTCCCTCCCTAGGAGGTGCAATTGAGGGCCCGCCTTACTAGGCGGGTTTCGCCGGCGGGGGAGAGGTAGCTCAGGCTGCGCTAGTTTCCCACTCCCCCGCCACTATGGCGATGCCGGAGTGCCGCTGTGGGTTTAGTGGGTATTCCCAGCTGCGGCTGGGCGAGTCCCACACACGCCCTTCGGGGTAAGGTGCGTAAATGCATTCCCACAGCGTAAAAAAAAAAAAAAAAAAAAAAGGATAAGTTAGGATAAAAGGTGGCAGCAGCCACCATGCTGGAGGTCGCCGAGGAGCTACTACAGCGCTCCTCTAATGACGAGACACGGCGTCTCACGGCGGCCAACGCCCGCCTAGCTGCCCAGGTTGCGGAGCTCCATAAGGAACAGGAGGAGCTCCGTGCGGAGCTTCACAACCTGAACAAGGAAAGGAGGAGAGAGGACACGTCTGGGCCGGCGGAGTCGCAGCCCGTTGCCCGGCCTTCAGCGGAGGAGTCGGAGCTTGTCCGGCTCTTCAAGACCGAGATGGCGGCGCTGTCTGCCCGCTTCTCGGTCATCGAGGGCAAAGTGCTGCGGCCTCCGCTGGCCCACGACAAGACACCGCCGGCACAGACTTATGCGGCGAAAGCTGCTGCGCCGAGCCCGCCCAAACCGGCAAAGACTAAGCCCGTTGCCGCTGCTCCGGCTGCTCTAGCAGCCCCAGCTGCTCCGGCGGCCCCAGCGACGACTACGGGTGCACCAACGGCCACCTCGCAAGAGTGGGTCACCGTTGGTGACAAAAAGAAGAAAAAAAAGAAGAAGAAGACAAAAGCGGCGAAGGAGAAACAGAAGCTCCGCGCTCCGAAGTCCACGGCGGTGGCTATTAAGCTACCGCCGGAGGCCATAGAAAGGGGCGTGTCGTACGCATCGGTCCTGGCGAAAGCCAAGGCCGACATTAATCTGAAGGACCTGGGTATAACGGGCATCGTGTGGAAGGAGGCGGCAACCGGTGCCCGTTTGCTCGAGGTACCCGGCGCCACAAGCAGCGACAAGGCGGACGCGCTTGCAGAGAGGCTGAAAGCCTCTCTTAAGGAGCAATTCCCGGAGGCGAAAGTCACCAGGCCAATAAAAACGCTGAACTTGCGTGTCTCGGGCCTGGATGACACGGTCACGACGAAGGAGCTCGGGGCCGCCGTCGCGGAGGCGGGCGGGTGCCCCCTGGAGCAGGTCCGGCCCGGCGAGATCGGGCCCGGCCTCAGGGGACTCTGGTCCGCAGTAGTGACCTGCCCTGTTGCGGCGGCCCGCCGCATAGAAGCGAGCGGTCGCAACCTGCTTGTTGGGTGGGTGTTGGCGCGGGTTAAGATCCTCTCGCTCCGACCGCAGAGGTGTTTCCGGTGTCTGGAGGTGGGACACCTGGGGGTGCATTGCTCGTCGACCATTCAAGTCGGCGGGCTCTGCTTCCGGTGCGGCCGGCCTGGTCACAGGGCTGCCGCATGTAACGCCCCGCCGAATTGTCCTAAGTGTGCGGCGGCGGACAGGCCGGCCGATCACCGGATCGGCAGCAAAACCTGCGCCGACACCCACACCAAGCAGAAAAAGAAGGGGACCAAGGGGATTGGGCCTGCTGCTCAGGGCGCTGCGGCGTCTATAGCGCAGCGGACCCCAACCCCTAAGGCAGCCGACTCGCTGCCGGAGGGGGAGCGGACCATGGACACTCAATAATGTCTGTGTCCGCTTCCGTTCGGTTCCTTCAGGGCAACATCAACCACTGCGCCCGTGCTCAGGATCTTCTACTCCAAAGCATGGCGCAGTGGTCGATCGACGTTGCGGTGGTCGCCGAGCCGTGGTTCGTACCCCCCAGGGATGACTGGGTGAGCGACGCCCACGACTCGGTGGCCATGATCCTGAGAAGATCGGCCGGGACTCCGTCCTTTGAAGCCGTCGCCAAAGGACGGAACTTCGTCTCGGTACTGCTCGGAGAAATAGTGATTGTCGGGGTCTACTTCTCTCCGAGCAGGTCGCTCGCCGAATTTGAGGCATGGTTGGAGGAATTGGGCACTGTCGTCAGACGCAACCACCCTCGCCCCGTGGTCGTACTCGGGGACTTCAACGCCAAGTCAGGCGCCTGGGGTTCCCCGACTACCGATGCTCGCGGCGAGGAGTTGGAAGAGTGGGCGGTCGAGTACGGTCTCGCCGTCCTTAACCAGGGCTCGGTGAACACGTGCGTGCGCCAGCGGGGCGGTTCCATAGTGGACATTAAGTTCGCTAGCCCTGCCCTCGCACGCCGTGTCCAAGGCTGGCGTGTTATGGAGGGGGTGGAGACGTTGTCGGATCATAGATATATTCGCTTTGACGTCTCCGCCCTGCCTACTGCGCCTGCGCCTGCGCCGGCCCTGCCGACCCCTGGTTCGATCGGTCCGCGTTGGGCGTTAAAGCAGTTGGATCGGGAGCTGCTACTCGAAGCCGCGATCGTCCAGGCCTGGGGGACTACACCGGACAGGCCTGTCAACATCGACGAGGAGGCCGAGCAGCTCCGGCTGGCCATGACCAGCGTCTGCGATGCGGCGATGCCTAGACGGCGTCAACAGCCATCTAGGCGCCGGGTGCACTGGTGGTCGGTGGACATCGAACGGCTCCGTGCCGCCTGTGTGGCCGCTAGACGCCAGTATGCCCGGCATAGGAGAAGGCGGCGCCGCCCGCCAGACGCTGAGGCCAGAGGGGCGGAACTATACGAGGCTTACCGCGAAGCGAGGAAGGCTTTGAAGGGGGCTATCGCCAAAGCGAAGGCAGAGGCCCGCGAGCGGCAGCTAGCTGCCCTGGACCGCGACCCGTGGGGGCGTCCTTATCGCGCAGTACGGGACAAGCTGCGCCCTTGGGCGCCTCCGCTCACCCAGGGTATGCGGCCCGAGCTGCTGCGAGAGGTGGGGAGTGCCCTCTTCCCAGTCAGGGCGGAGCACATCTCGCCGCCCATGGTTCCGCCTCGATCCGCTGACGCCAACGCCAACGCGGAAGACGACGACGACGACGTGCCCGACGTGACCCGGGGAGAGCTGAGAGCGGCGGTGGCCCGGCTTCAAGCCAAAAACACCGCCCCAGGGCCCGACGGCATTCCTGGCCGAGCCTGGGTCCTGGCCGCGGAGGCTCTCGGGCCTCGACTGATGGGCCTTTTCAGTGCGTGCCTAGAGCGGGGCCAGTTTCCCCGTCCATAGAAGACGGGCCAACTGGTCCTGCTGAAAAAGGCGGGGCGCCCGGCGGATTCGCCGTCTGCGTACCGGCCCATAGTGTTGCTGGACGAGGTGGGCAAGCTCTTTGAAAGAGTAGTTGCAGACCGCCTCGTCCGCCACCTAAACACGACAGGGCCGGACCTAGCGGATGGCCAGTTCGGCTTCCGCCAAGGGCGCTCCACAATTGACGCGATAATGCGCGTAAAGGCCGCGGCGGAGAGTGCCGTCTCTCGGGGCGAGGTGGTGTTGGCGGTGTCTTTGGACATCGCCAACGCGTTCAACACCCTGCCCTGGAGCTGCATTAGGAGGCGCTCCGATTCCACGGGGTGCCGCCCTACCTCCGCCAAACAGTCGGGGCCTACCTTGCAGAGAGGCAGGTTATTTACCCGGGTCACGGTGGTGGCTGGTATCGGCGAGAGACAACGTGCGGTGTTCCACAGGGGTCGGTTCTAGGCCCACTCCTGTGGAATATCGGTTACGATTGGGTGCTGCGTGGCGCGCTCCTCCACGGCGTCGTCGTCACGTGCTACGCTGACGACACGCTCGTCACTGCGCGAGGGGGGACGTATCGCGACGCAGCCATCCTAGCGACGGCAGGGGTTGCGCAAGTGGTCCACAGGATCCGGCGTCTGGGCCTGGAGGTGGCCCTCAACAAATCCGAGGCCCTGTGCTTCCACGGGGCTCGGCGGGGTCCACCTGCGGGCTCACACATCGAGGTAGGAGGCGTTCGCATTGCCGTTGGGGCGACGATGAGATATCTCGGTCTCGTCCTCGACGGCAGGTGGAATTTCGGGCCGCACTTCCGGCAACTGGCCCCCAAACTGAGGACGGCCGCAGCCGCGCTATCGCGACTGCTGCCGAACTTGGGGGGGCCCGACTCATCGTGCCGGAGGTTATACCTAGGAGTCGTGCGGTCAATGGCCCTTTACGGGGCCCCAGTGTGGGCGGATCACCTGACGCCTCGCAACTTTGCGGTCATTCACGGGCCGCAGCGAGCGACGGCTGTCAGGGTGATAAGAGGATACCGCACGATTTCCTACGAGGCGGCCTGCCTCCTAGCCGGATCGGCGCCCTGGGATTTCGAGGACAGAGCCCTCGCGTCGCTTTACAAGTGGCGCGGGGAGGCCCGAGAGCGGGGCGAAAGATCGTTTCTGCCGAGAGTTATCGAGGCGAAGCGATCTGAGCTCCGCCAAGTCCTGGTGGCGGAGTGGTGTGCGAGATTTGCGCAACCCAGTGCGGGGCACGCCGTCATAGCGGCGGTAAGACCCTGCATGGAGAAGTGGATCGACCCGAAGAGGCATGGGACGCTCACCTTCCGTGCGACGCAGGTGCTGACCGGACACGGGTGTTTCGGCAGTTACCTGTGTCGTATCGGTCGGGAGCCGACACCGGCTTGCCATCACTGCGGTGGCGGGGCAGAGGACACGGCGCTGCACACCCTCGAGGAGTGTCCCGCATGGGACGAGCAGCGCCGTGCGCTCACCGCAGCGATCGGCGGGCGCGACCTCTCGCTGCCGGCCGTGGTCAGAGCCATGGTCGACTGCGGGGAGTCATGGGACGCGGTCGTCTCCTTCCGCGAGGAGGTAATCTCCGCGAAGGAGACGGCCGAACGGGAGAGGGAAGCACTGAGCACTCTCCCGTCCCGCCGACGGCGCGCTGGCCGGAGGAGGAGGGAAGCCGAAGTCGATCCGCTTCCTCCATAAGGAGAGGCCGACGGGCCGAGGACCGGGGGAGTCCGACGTCCGTCACTAGGGCCGGAGTAGGCGTGTAGTGGCTGTTCCTACACGCCTACCTGATGGAAGGAGAGGAAGAAGAGGGACCCGCCGAACTCGCGCGCGGCGGGTCAAGGCCTGCCGGGGACGCGGTGAATGCAAACTAGGCCCCGTACCCCCGGCAATAGGCAAGAAGAGGAACGCTCCAGTGGGTTTAGCCGGTGAGAGCCCGGCACACCCTCCGTCGACCCTCAGGATAGATATTTAATGAAGAAAAAAAATAACTGAAGACTTGGCTGTATGGCGTACTATGCCTTTGCCTTTTCCATTCGCCCGAACGGAAAGAAATGAACCAAAAACAAAAATGTCTATGGATTATTTTAATTTGACAGAATTAAACTAAAATGTTATCTTCTATCCTTTTCGTAAGGAAATGGAAAGAAAAAGATGCACTTAACTTAAAATTAGTTTAGTTTGTGAACAACAGAATCGGCGCCATTATTTAGTTAATACGCGGAAGAAGCATTTTTAGTCTCTCATCTATTTGACGATAGCGTATTGCAGCAACCAATAAGGTGGTTCAAAACAGCGAAGTGTCGACTGGAATGACCACCAAAAACAAAAGTTATTGTGTAGAATAAATATACTCCACAGTGGAATAATTTTAAGGTATTTCTTTAGTTGATTGTATTCCCTTGTATTTAGTTGGTTACGATCTATGCATTGGGTAGTTTCGTTCCATACCTGAAAATGGTACTAAAATATCCCTTAGACTCTAGTGGCGTTTTCTCTATTCAAATGTATTCCGCTGTTTTCTTCGTGAATAACGTTTTGCCCCTATCATTTGATTTTTCACAAAAATAACCCATTTTTACTGCGATGTTCAGACGACTGGACAAATGTGATAAGTTTTTGACAAAAAAGAAATTAATAGCAGCATAGGTATACATTTCCTCTAAATTTATATGAAAATTATTGAGATCTGTCGTGTTATGAAAAAGAAAACAGCGGTATATGAAATATCTTTTGGTCAACTTTTTTGCAGGTAAAATCAGCCTGAGCTGCAACTGTGCTTTTCGCACTTTACGGGGAGACGGCAATAGTTTCTTCAAATAGCTATTTATCCCCCCCTGAGTCCCCTCTTAATTGTGTCGATGTGGCTAGTACATACCGTAATGAAATAAAAACGTCATATTAAATCAAATATATCAACACATTTCAAGTATACCTGAAATACCTACTTCATAAATTTCTTTTATTAACATAATCCTCTGTGTATATGTACTCGGGAAGTCTAATCAAAAAACTTGGCTAGGCACTTGGCGACAGTACACAAGTATAATCACTGTTGGAACAAGAACTTGGTCCAACATTTAATGAGTATTTCGAACATGATTAATACTTTGCGTCTACTTCGGTTGTCTTCGGGATATTTTGACTACGTCATCAATCCCGAATCATCCCGAATAATAGATCTAAAGAACTTATCTGTTTAAACGATCTAATCTCTGAAACTACAGCACCCTAATTGCTTATCACACCATTACTTAATAGCAATGTTGGAAACATTTTGAAGCTTATTGCTATTCCATTGCTCCTTATGAAGATGTATCTGCTCAAAACGTAAACAACGCAATGAATGTTGTTGAACTGTCAAAATGAAGCCCATTGCTACTGATAGTGTGTTACGTAATTACGCTGCTGGTCGGGTTTCAAAATTTATTGTTACGTTTGATAGCTTAATTTTTGGAGAATTATTATTAAACTGGTAGTTAATTGTGAATCCCTTTATATTATAAAATAATTCCTTAGTTAAAATATAAATAATCTATTTTTTTTTTCTATTCTAGTTTGCATGTGAGTTATGTTTGAATATTATAAGGTACTGTACTGGTGGATGGTCCTATTTTATATTTTTGACTTCAAGTCACAGTTATGTAATCAGAACTCAGCAATGCATAAATATGTAATCTGTCACACCCTTTATGTCTGAAGGCTTTTAAGTAGTAATTTTATATTTATTTTTTATTGGTATATTGGCGTGAATTGCTGACATATCGTAAATCCATACCAATATTATAAATGCGAAAGTAACTCTGTCTGTCTGTCTGTCTGTTACGCTTTCCCGCTTAAACCTCTCAACCGATTTTGATGAAATTTGGCACAGACAATCTTTAGACCCTGAGAATGGACATAGACTACCTTTTATCCCGGAAAATTTTGACGTTCCCGAGGGAAATCTAAAAAGCGCGATATAACCGCACTCTACGCGGGCGAAGCCGCGGGCGGAAAGCTAGTAATATCATAAAATGTTCCGTGTCTTGTAATGTTAATTACTTTACATACCTAATATTGTACATAATCAAGTATTAAGTAACTAACAGAGAGCTGTGCTGCTGGGGAGTTTCATGCGCCATATCTTCTTCCCAGCGAAAGCATTAGGAAGTGGTATTATTCGGCCATTTTGCAAGAATGTCTTTTGTAATTCTGACGTTCGAAAAGTGCTGATTCTCTGCCTAATTTGAATATATGACTTTTGATTTTGATTTTTACTGACTAAGGTCTCAGTAATCGGATAAAAATAAAAGAAAGAAAGAACAGAATACTCTTTATTATGTCCACCATATAGATTACAAAACATAAATACAAAGATTTTATAAAGGGTGACACAATGACCGGTCTTATTGCTAAAAGCGATCTTTTACAGACAACCTTTAGAAAGTTAAGCGAAAACATAAGAAGTAATACTGCGGGCAGGCGATGCGATGTGATGTGGTGACCCAGGGGAGTAAGCAATTCTACGCGGAAGAAGTCGCAGGAAATAGAATAAAGTTGTTTGAATTTACGTTGATTTAAAAGCTTGAGGGAGATATCTAGCTAAACTTCATATTTATTGCAAGTTGACGCTTTCACGCGATCCTGAATAAAAAAATTATCTTAACAGTCATACACGGACCGACGATTAATGTAGTGAAATGATAAAGAGTTCTGTTTTTCCCTTTTGAGGTACGAAATCCTTAAAAAGGTGCTTAAATGTTGGAAAAGGCCAACAAGTTCATTACAAACCCACTAAACGCCTTCATTTAAACCACCAAAGAAAAAAAGAAGCCCTATTGTGTAAGAGAAAAGGGTTGACCCTTTTCACACATAGTCAGGAAAACCCGCAAAATTAAAAAAAAACAGCAAACTCACAATTTGTCCTCACAAAATATTAGGGACGCCACAAATCCCAAGTAAAATTCAAATTGCACCTTTTATAAACGATTGGAGCATATAATCGCATAATCCTGCGTCCGTGACCGGTCTCTGATGGAAGATAACAAACCTTGAATTTATTCCGTGTGAAATTGTGAGATCCACGTAATGTGACGACCCTAATGGGTTTTGCCGCGGGTACAGTCAACAAAAGAACTAGATACCTATATTGGCCAAAAAAAAAAAATTTAAAAAATGGCAAAAGAATTGTAAATATAATTATACTTAATTGTTCATCACAAAAATACATTAAAAAAACAAATGAATACTACCTAAGATATTATGGACGGCCTTATCGCTTTATGCGAACTCTTCTACGGCTACTTTGGGTTAGCAATACATTGAAAATAAAATAAGACATACATACGTGTACATGGACAAGACAACAGGATGAAGGTGGGACGGAAAAATAAATAGATTGAACATCTTTAGGTAATGTTTTACTTGCACTGTGTTTAGACTAACGTATTATTGGAATACGTTCTGCCGAAATAGTATTGTGTATCCACTATTTTGGAAAAGATTGTATTTGAAAGTTGCTTTATCTATTTGTTCAGTCTTCATCTTCTTCTCCGTGTCGCTGACATGACAGTATTTTAAATGTTGCCCAAAACTCTACTACTTCTGAGACGTCGTTGATGGAACCACATATGTAGATAAACAAAGGGTAGGTCTTTAGAGTGTATGTTTAAAGGTATAAAGGGAAGAACAATAGATGAAGGACGGCATACTCTACTCCCAACGGACAGTCTTGTCGTGAAGCACTTGTTTATAATTATTAAAAAAAAAAACTTGCAGGATGCAGGATCTGTGTGACATTTGTACGTAGGTACATTAAGAAATTAATTAATAAGACGAAGTTAATGTTTTAAGGCCTACAGTCTTACCACCTTCGTTGACTGTACATGAAAAAACGTCCAAACGTGACAAATTAAATGGGGTTTAAAATTATCGCAAATGAATGTGTTCGCGGTTAACTTAATGGGAGTGTCGTTTTTATCTGTTATTCAGTTTAATGGTACTTTAACTGCTTGTTCGTGTGTGGGGCGCCAACCCTTTTCCTTCCTTAACTTTAGCCTCACCCATCTCTTGAAAGCGAAACAACCATTGGGTAAACGGACAGTTTGCATTTAAGTGCAAATTGCTGAATTATTACCGTAACAAATAATTTAGAGTCATCTCAACACCTGTCCGACTTGATTTATTTTAGTATATGTACATAGTACTAGCACCTATGTATTAAGTGTACATAACTTATTTCTGTATTTTGGTAGTTCTAGCTTTACCTTTTTTTTTTGTTTATTATTGTTTTTCTGAAACAAAACACCTGCCATCTGATGTTTTTACCATTTTTGGTTGACTGATGCCTTTTTTGGGCAAAAAGTTTAAACAAATAAATAAAAATCAATTACCTTAACTCTCCAAGTGGAGATAGATATAAACGAAAGCAACAAATAAAGAATATTTAGAAAAAAAAAAAATAATGTAAAAAATTTAAACACTTGTTTACAAGCTCGTATCGATAGTTATAAAGTTTACATGGCACATAGTCGGGCACAACAGTTTAATAAAATTATAGCACAACAAGTATCCACCAACACATCAAGCTAGACTAACTGTACATTTTCGCAATCAACCTTGAGCCTAATAACTTAGTGATAGAGTTGAAAATCTATTCAATATAACATAATGTAACTTGCTGGCGGACGCCAGCAAGTCAGACGTAAGTTAAACAACTTATTTAGGTACAGACGTACCTAAATAACTTGTTTCACATTTATTCATAGCATAGGTATCGATAGCAAAAAGTTCAATCATCTTTGGCCCAAGATTCAGAAACCTCGCACACTGACGTCGTTATAAGATCATCAAGTACATACATAGAAAGACACAGAAGTGTAAGAGTATTAAGTCTCTTTCCATTGCGTGCGTGTGTGTGGAAAGCCACACACAAGCACATGAATGTGTTCGTATCGCACACATACAAACTAATAATATGCTAAAATGTATGACACGTACATTCACTTTGATACGACCTGCTTACAATTCTACACGTTTGAGGCAGAGTGATATAACATAACCGTATTTGAGGACTTGACGTCAGACTCCCATTTCCCGTAACTCTTACGCAGAGTACACACAAATATATAAATAACAAAAAAAGAAACATAAACTTTCAGTATCTTCAAAGATAAATTTTAGCAACAACACTGTGTCACCTTACACATTTACTTCTGTATGTTTCATGACGTACGTACATAATTAAAAAGTATTCTATCTATCACTACACATATTATAAAACAAAGTCACTTTCTCTTTCCCTATGTCCCTTTGTATGATTAAATCTTTCAAACTATGCAACGGATTATGATCCGGCTTTTTTAATGGATTGAATAAAGAGAAAGGTTTATAATGTAAAAAAAAACATCCATTAAATTGTAGATAAATACTATTATTTTTCAGGAGTACGAGATTTATCAAAATAATATACTAAATATTGTACACATTGTTATGGTCTACAAATAAGTCCGCGATGATATATGTCTACCTCTTATGGATATCCCACAATTTACTTTTTACGACAAATACCGGGGAATTTCCGAAGCGATTTTTACCGATAAAGCATTAATCCTTATCCAATTTAATACCGTTTGTTTGTTGTTTTAATATAGATCTATATCGCCCTTTACAGCATATGATTTAAATGTATATTTTCGAAGATATTACCGAGTTAAAAATTGCGGGGCGTCGCGTTTTCGGCGGTACGCGATGGGAGCGGCGGGCCGCTGTTTTATATACAATAACTTAATTTCTTTAGTGTATTTAGTATCAGCATTGCACCCGTACGAAGCCGGGGCGGGTCGCTAGTCTAAAATAAAATTAGGAATGCTGTGTATCTATGCACCATTTTTTTGTAGACGTTCTCATTGGTGACTATAAACTTTATTCTTTTGCCTCATTTTTTACCCTCTACAGTAAATTGCTGGCTTTCCTTTTAAATAATTTAGCCGCAATTCGTATGAAGCAAGTCATTCCACTTCATTCTTATAACAGTTTGAAAGCGCAACACTCGTGGGATTTTAATTCGGCTGGCCATTCGTAAACTCTTGAAATTTTTAACGCCAATCCATTTGGAGCTTGGTTCAAAAAACTCATCTCATTTTATATGCAAACATATTGCATGGCGAACAAACAAACAAAGGTTTTTCCTTTATTTTCAGCCTGAAAATGGCGCGGTATCATGCATCAAAATTAATAATGGAGGTGTCATTTTGACACACCGAGGACTGCCGACAATTGCCGAGTACACACGAATGAACTTCGTCCATCATTACAAACTCGTAACTAATTGGTATTGTTAAATGAACCGTCGTGTGGCTCTCGCATGCATTACTGCAGTATTTTATGATAAATGGGGTGTACAGAACGGAATGGCTTTCATAATAGTATGTTATCGGCGAATGTTTGAACAGACTACTGTGTTTAGCGTTCCGAGCAAACATGTCACTTCAAGGATGGGAATTTTTACGACAATGTGGTTGAATTTTGTTTATTACTTTGTAAATGTTGTGTGGATTAGTTTTTAAAACAGCAGTCTTTTTTTCATGCAGCATTCACACCTCATTAATATTCATTGAGTTAGTCCAGTTATTAATCAGATTGACTCACTAGGTATGTAAATTTGCCACGTAATAGCCATTCCAACCGACTGATAAATAATGACAGTTGTAATTTTAATCTACGGATAATTTAAGATTATAGTTGAATATTATAACCTGTCTATTTCCCTGACACATTAGCAAGCTAAAACATCAACAGCCAAAACATCCGGACACGGCTGTTTCAGGAAGTTCCTATTCTGGATAAGGTGGGAGGAAACGCCAGGGTATCAGCACTCTGAGGATCGCCCTGAGGACACGGTGGAGCATACGGAGCGATCGCCTGCGATTGCTCTTTGTCCGGCCCTGGTCCAGGCCATGGTCCGGAGTGAGAGTGCATGGCAGGCCGTCACCTCCTCCGTGATGCTGACAAAGGAGGAGGCGGAGCGCGCGAGGGACCGGAATTCCAGAGCCCTCACGCCTCTAGCCGCCGCAGGAGATGCCCTGGTCGAGAGAGTTTTAGTCAGTAAATGTCTGACACGCTCTTCCGCTCCGTCCAAAACGGGAGAGGTCATTATTGTTAATTTCCATTCTTCAATAAGAAGCGGTCGCAAACACTTAGCCATTGTATACAATGTCGGCGAGCTCAAAAAGTTATAATTAAGATTCCAGAGGCTGTGATCGCACCGATAACTACATATTATACAGATACATTATTGTGGACAATGGACAACGGGCCTCTGTGGATTTGACCTTTTGTTTCTACTAATTCTTTATCAGTTGTTCTAAGTTCTATGTAAGGGATAATTATTATTTAAATAAAAGCAGTTTTCGACTTAATACTAGACGTCACCATAGCACAGTAAAGACAAAAAAAAAAACAGCATTGCACTTTTTTCAAAGAGTTGCCTCGGCATGGGTCGAAAAATTTTAATAAACTACCAAAAACTTTAAAAAGTATGACTAACATAAATAGTTTTAAATTATAACTAAAGAAATTATTGCTTGACAAAGCTTACTATTCAATCAATGATTTTTAGATGATAAGAGTATAAAATAAAAAAATGTTGTAGGTATATTGTTAATTTAAATGACCAATATTGTTAAATAATTGGTACGCCTTGCAAGGCAAAACATACTGATACACACAATTTTTTATACCATGTACAGTCAGAAGCAAAAATATGTTTACATTGCCAAGGCTCCAAAAATATGTAAACATCTTCGACTTTAAGTCAAAGTGCTCAACTTGAAGAGCATAAAATTGTAGCCACCGGTTCACATCATAAATATGTATACGTTCATTGCTTCATTAATTTATGAACCAACGCGTGAATACATGCTAGTCATGGAAGCGTGCATACAACTTTCGTGGTGAGCATAATTTAATGAAGCAATGAGCGTATACATATTTATGATGTGAACCGGTGGCTACAATTTTATGCTCTTCAAGTTGATCACTTCGTCTTAAAGTCGAAGATGTTTACATATTTTGGAGCCTTGGCAATGTATACATATTTTTGCTTCTGACTGTACCATATTACCTATGTTTCACAAATAAAATACTTTGACTTTGACTTTGGAATATATGTTAATGGTATGTTAAATGGATTGTGATCAAGGAAATCCCCTGTCACAAACTAAACTAATTATAAAAACAGTGCAACTATTTCATTAAGAAAAAGACAGAAGATAAAATATTAATTTAAGAGGGGACGCTAGTGCCAAGGAATTTAGAAAACAGGTATTTGACGAAACTATTGCCGTCGCGCTGCCTCCAACCTCTCCCGGTGAAGTCTGAAAAGGACAGTTGCAGCTCAGGCTGATTTTACCTACAAAAACGTTGACCAAAAGACGTTTCGTATTCCGCTGTTTTCTTTTTGAGAACACGCCAGATCTCAATTATTTATAAATCAAAATTTTGAGGAAAAGTATACTTATGCTTCTGTCATTTTCTTTTTTATCAAAATCTTATCACGTTTGTCTAATAGTCATCTGAACATCACGGTAAAAATGGGTTATTTTTCGCGATTATGTAGTATCGTATTTCTTATAATAATTAAGTTTCGGAAAAAATCTAATGATAGGGGCACGTAAGATCATCGGGTAAAACTGTAGGAAAAAAAATTATTGCTCTAAAAGCATTATCCATGAAGAAAACAGCGGAATACGTTTGTATAGAGAAAGCACCACTAGAGTTCCCTTTTCATCATCATCATCATCATCAACCTTTAATCGTCCCACTGCTGGGCACAGGTCTCCTCTCATACAGAGAAGGATTGAGCGTAATCACCACGCCTGCTCAATGCGGGTTGGCGATTTCAGACTCAAAGTCCAGGTTTCCTCAAGATGTTTTCTTTCACCTTCAGTCATTGGTGTCCAAGATATACTTAGAAAGTACATATAACTTTAGAAAAGTTACATTGGTACTTTTGCCTGACCTGGAATCAAACCCGCACACTCATACTTGAGAGGCTGGTGTTTTAACCACTAGGCCACCATAACTCCCTCTTAATCATGTCAAATTAAGATAGCCATTCCAGGGACAGTTTAGATGTGTTTAAAAATATTGAGTCAAAAAATACGTCAATTTAAGTCAGCCGCTGACTAATTTGAGAGGACTAGAACTAATATGTATCTTCTGTTCTTCTCTTAACTAAATAGAAACAATAAGTTGCACTGAAATTAAATTTAGTTTAGGTCATGAAAAAGGTGGCCCATTGTTAGCGTAAATAAAGAGGCGAGAGGTGACATGTAGGCCTAGTATTAGTTTCCATTACGAAACTCGATCGTCGATATCGAGCGCGTTTGACTCATCGATTGGCCCGCTTCATGGTTGTAAGAACTCTCAACCAATGAGAGCGCCAAACGCGCTCGATATCGACGATCGAGCTTCGTAATGAAAACTCATACTAGGCCTAATATGTCTGGTGAAGCCGTACGTGAGCAGTTGCGTTGCGATATATGCCAGGTACGATGCGCCAAATTTTGTTGTGTCGGGAGTTTGGTCGTGGAGGGAATGTTGTTGGGTTTAACATTGCATCACCTCGCTGAACTCCCGTCTTCCTTCCTCTTCACTCGGTTTTTTTTTATGAGTGAATAGGCTTAATAATCTAGCGCGCTTTACCATTAACGATTGCATCACTGCTTAGCATAAGCGGGATTGCAGTCAAGCACTAGTTTATGATAATAGAGAAAGAAAAAAAAAAACAAAAAAACCCGCCAAGTGCGGGTCTGGCTGACCCGTACTATTTATTATAGGTATATACAAAAAACAAACTAAGAAAAAAACAATATGTTTCCGCAGTGTCTCAAGACAAAAGTCGACCAGTGTGTGTTGCCAGTCATCCCTGGCCTGACTTTTGGAATTGAGACATGGTCGCTAACAATTGGCTTTATAAGAAGGCTCAAAGTCACTAAAGGGCAATGGAGAGGGCTATGCTTGGGGTTTCACTGCGCGATCGAATCAGGAATGAGAAGATCCGCAGAAGAACGAGAGTAACCGACATAGCCCGAAGATTTCAACACTAAAGTGACAGTGGGCTGGGCACATTGCACGTAGAACCGATGCCCAATGGGGCCGACGGGCACTCGAGTGGAGACCACGCACCGGAAGACGCAGCGTGGATAGACCCCGACAAGGTGGACCGACGACCTGGTGAAGGTCGCGGGAAACCACTGGATGCGGGAGGCGCAGGACCGGTCGTCGTGAACCTTGGGGGAGGCCTTTGCCCGGCAGTCGGACGTCTTTCGGCTGAAATGATGATGATAATGAATATAAGCATCTGTGAAAATTTAAACTGTCTAGCAATCACGGTTCATATTATTATCAGAGATAGAGTAGACATAGCGGACTCTGAGTAATTTTAGAGATCCCTTTTCAATTTGATATTCAGAATCAGTAGATTTTGAACGAGAAGCATTACGAAAGAACCCTCTAAAACATGTTGAAAAGGTGGCACAACAAAGACTTCAACAACTCTTCGTCAGCACACCACTTTGATACAAAAAGGTTTTTCAATATTGTTTCCACTTTGCCGCAGGCAACAGGCCACAGGTAAACAAGCAGAGTGTTCGGGAGAAAACATCAAAACAAAAGGATTTACAAGCGAAATTTGAAATTGGGTTTTGATTTCCTCAGCTTGTTTCGCCAAGGCGCCATTCAAGACGATTTTTTGAATAAAACAAAAAAAAAACATATAATTTACAAAAATAACATGAACTTTTAAGCAAGCTTTTGTTTTCTTAATTAAGATTAGAAATACGAAAATTCTAATTCTAAGAAAGTGAGTTTGTTTGTTTGTTTATTTCGCTTTAACGCTGTAACTACTGAATCGATTGCCTTGAAATTTTGCAGGCATAAAGTTAGAAGTCGGATTAAATAATAGGGTATTTTCATCGCGGAAAAATGTGATATTCCCGAGGGAAATCTAAAAAGAGCGATATAACCGAACTCCACGCGGGCGAAGCCGCGGGCGGAAAGCTATTATAACATAAAGGAACTGCCTACCCGACCTCCATAACCCCATTACTGGGTAATACAATATGTAAGAATAATTGTCAGGATGTTGGGCTGCTGACGACCAGGAGCCCTTCTTTTTATTGGGATGGGAAATCATCAAATGACCTCTCCCGCTCTGGGCGGAGCGGAAGGGCGTGTCAGACTTTCATTGACTAATACCCACCCGTGTTCCTTCACTTGCCTGCAGGCCAGGGCCACGGTTTCTTTTTTAACCAACCCGCAACCCTGACCCAGGAGGCATCGGTCTTCGTGGACCCCGTTACGATGTGCTGGCATCTCTTTGAGGCGCGCGTGAAACACGACGTGCCGTCGACTCGGGCCTGGTCCTTACCGGGCGGCGAGCTGCGCACTGCTTACGCGCCTGCGGTGGCATGTCGTCTCCCCACCAGGGCGTCTCCTGCGGCGGCTAGTAGCGTGAGGAGGAGAACCAAGAGCTGCTATTTTGATAAATTTATCATTCCTACACGAATCCATTGTCTTGTGCTAAAAAGTTCGTAATCTGCTAAATTCATTATAATCGATCAATTCGATCTGTCACCTCGTAATAGAATGGTAATAGAATGACATTTTACTCGGTGGTAGGCCATAACATCGGCTGCCGGCAGAAATTACCATCTACCAGAGAAAGTCTTGCCGCCAAGCGATTCGTCGTGTTCCGGCATAATGTCTGGTGAAGCCGTACGGACGGGTCTGAGCAGTTGTGTTGCGATGTGTGCCGGGTACGATGCGCCAAATGTTGTTGTGTCGGGAGTTTGGTCGTGGAGGATCTCCAGATCAATCTCCCTCTGGGTTAAACATTGCATCACCTCGCTCAACTGCCGTGTTCCTTCCTATTCACTCAGTTTTTGTAATGAATGGGCTTATTAAACTAGCTCGCTTTACCATCAACGATTGCATCACTGCTTACAATCAGGCGGGATTGCGATCAGCCACTAGTTTATAATTGTAAAAAAAAAACATTGCCGTATTGCCAATATTAAAAAACTGCTCAGAAGAAATGATTTTCTAAAAACTACTACTTAATTAGAACATTTATTAATATCGAGTGGAGTGTCTGTGATTAACCACTGGAAAGATTTCACTTGACTTGCCAAAATCGATCATTATGCGATAACTGAGCAATTATTCTGGCACCATAGTAATAGCAGACTAGGGGTCATGTAATGACTTCCAAAGTTCCATAAATGACAACCAAAATCAAAAGACTTTATTCCAATTTGGCTGAGAATCAGCACTATTTGAACGTCAATCACTACATATTATATACTAGCTTTCCGCCCACGGCTTCGCCTGCGTGGAGTTCGGTTATATCGCGCTTTTTAGCTCCCCCTGGGGTATATAATTTTTCCGGGATAAAAGGTAGCCTATGTTCTTTCTCAGGGTCTAAAGATTGTCTGTGCCAAATTTCATCAAAATCGGTTGAGAGGTTTAAGCGGGAAAGCGTAACAGACAGACAGACAGACAGAGTTACTTTCGCATTTATAATATTAGTATGGATAAACAAAGTCACTTTCTTTTTTCCTATGTCCTCTTGAATGATTAAATCTTTAAAACTACACAATGGATTTTGATAGTTTTTTTTTTTTTAATAGGTACATAGAGTGATTCAAGAGGAAGGTTTATATACAGTATAATAATATCCATTAAATTGTAGAGAAATACTATTATTTTTGAGGTTTCTAATGTGATGTCGTAAATAATTAAATATTTCCGCGTTTCAGCGAAACCATAGAATAAAGAGAGGGAAGTACGTTATCTTCATACAAACGGACCGCGCGCGGCTTGTATGTGTGCGCCATAGTATCTATGCGTCGCCGCACGCACACCTAAACACAATATTAGAGTGCCTATGACTGCGCTAGTCGCGGCTAGCACGGAACGAGGTTCGCGCGTCACGGCTTTTCGGCACATTAGCTTTTAAAAAATGATCACATAAACTGCAAAGTTGGTATGTCTATTTATGAACAAATAAAAGACTTATATTTTTCAAATTATATTTCTAAAAGTTATTTACAAGGATACGGATATATTACACATTAAAGTTTTATAACAACGCGTTTCGTAATAGCCGAAACCGAAGAAAGTAGGTATTTTTCTGTAGCTAATTTGTAATTTTGTATTAAATGTGTGATTCAATAGATGTTATGTTTGTATTATTTATATTTGTATTAATTAAAAATAAAAATAAATATGGTTCTTTATGTGTACAAATCTAAAAATAAAAATTACAAAAAAAAAAAACTGACTAGTATATGTAAACTAAATACTAAGCAAATAATTTAAACATAAGCTCTTAGTCTATAAATATTTGTTAGCGGTTTGGGCGACAACCGTAACCGACGAAGCGCGGACAGTTGTCAACCCTAAGACAGTAGGCAATTAAATCGCGGATTGGGTCGCAGATAACCTACTTCCCCTCTTTATTCTATGGCGAAACGCTGGCTGAACCCTACGAGATTTATATAAAGGATGTACTAAATATTGTACACATTGAAAAGGTTTACAGAAAACTCCGCGATGGTATAATGTCTATCTCTTGTGGATATCCCACAATAATATTTTTTTGTCATTTACTTTTTGCGACAAAATCTGGCTAATGTTTGAAGCGATTTTGACCAAGACAACATTAATCCTTATCGAATTTAACACCTTAAATAAATTGTTGATTATATTGTTGATTTTTTTAATTGTCGCCCTTTACAGCATATGATTTAAATGAGTATTTTTGAAGATATTACCGATCTAAAAATTACGAGGCGTCCCTTTCCCTCCCGAATAGCGGGAGCGGCGGCGGCCGCTTTTTATTTATACAACGTTAACAGTTTTCTGTAGTGTATTTAATATCAGCATTGCACCCGTGCAAAGCCGGGGCGGGTCGCTTGTATTACATAAGACAGTCCCCCCAAAACGCCCGCCCTTCGTTTTAATTGACGTTTTAACCTGTTTTCCGAGGCACGGGCGGCTCTCAGAAAGTAAATATGTACTCCCATCCGCAAACCAGCCCCGGCAACGGTAGCTTAACCTGATCGATCGACCTGTATGTGGCTGTTATTATACCACGGACCCTTCTCTTGTTGAAAGTCAAGTATCCACTTAAAAGGGAGACCCTTTACATTTTGCGACTGTGTCCATGGATACATAAATGCAAGGTTGCGACCGCGACGTTCATTACTGTGAATGTACGGACCAAGTGTTTACGAGTTGCTATGTTTATGTTACATCTACCACCCGCTAAGATTTTATGTCGGCTCGCGCTTCAGCATACATCGCGATGCAAACATGGTTACAGATTACACCGAAGATTATCATGGCGGGGCTGAGGGCTTATTTATAGGGGCAGACAATTTGTTAGCAAAATTCATATCAATTGTAATAAAACTGTTTTTGTATTACCGACGAAAAATTTTAACGAAGAGGGATAACAGAATTTTTTTTTACTCAATCTATGGTAAAAGGTTTGGCATTAATATCCATGCCAACCAGTAAATCTTATAGACATAGTATTATGTAGTGCTTCGACCTCAAGGTTATAGCAGTAAGTAGTTCCTCGAAGCTAAGTCTTGCGGGATTTGAACGGCCGGCAGCGATTTTCTGAATGTCTAATAGGCGTAGTTGATCACTTAATACTGGTCTTAAGATTAAGGAATTAATCATGAGAACGACGTCTAGAAGTGACTCATTGTTCTCAATATTTTATTTACATCTTGAACATTGAAATGGGAGTAAAAAAAAACAAAAATCATTTGTTCAAATCGGGCCGGTAATCTGCACTATTGAAACGTCAAAAGCATAGAATAAAGAGAGGGAAGTACGTTATCTTCATACAAACGGACCGCGCGCGGCTTGTATGTGTGCGCCATAGTATCTATGCGTCGCCGCACGCACACCTAAACACAATATTAGAGTGCCTATAACTGCGCTAGTCGCGGCTAGCACGGAACGAGGTTCGCGCGTCACGGCTTTTCGGCACATTCGCTAAATCACAGATTACAGAATACTACGTAGCTAAATTAAAGAACAATGTGTGATTATCGCAGGAGAAAGTATTGTTGTTTGTTTGGGTGTCTTAATTCATCGATTTCAGGATTGTCTCTGTTCAGATTACCTTTTTTTTTATCAATCAATACATAGTATAAAACAAAGTCGCTTTCGCTGTATGTCCGTATGTATGCTTAGATCTTTAAAACTACGCAACGGATTTTGACCCGGTTTTCTTTAATAGATAGAGTGATTCTTAAGGAAGGTTTGTATGTATAATAAATGCATAATATAGTAGAGAAACACTGATAAATTTAAAGGTTTCTAATGTGATGTCGTATATAAGCACGTTTTTTTGCGCTTATATTGCAAACGCTGGCTGAACCCTACGAGATAGACCAAAATAATGTACTACAGTATTGTTCACCTTAAAAAGTTCAACAAAAAAGTCCGCGATGGTATATGTCTATCTCTTAGGGATAACCCAGCATAACCATTTTTATTCTTTACTAAAAAATGGTTATTTACGAAGTGATTTTAAACAATAACGCATTAATCCGTATCCATTTAAGTACCTTAAATAAATTGTGCATTTATTATAGCCCGAGGGAAATCTAAAATGCGCGATATAACCGAATTCCACGCGGGCGAAGCCGCGGGCGGAAAGCTAGTATATTATAAACTAGCGCTTGACCGCAATCCTGCCTGATGGTAAGCAGTGACGCAATCGTTGATGGTAAAGCGCACTAGTTTATTAAGAGCCTATTGACTCTAGCCTTGAAGACACTCAAATTGTAGTCCGACCAACTCGAGTTAGATCAGGGTCACCAATCAGCCTCTTTGCACGTCTCTCCACTGAATCCAAAGTGGCCAGGTGACACTTGGCAGCACCAGCCCAAATGTGGCTGCAGTACTCCACACACGAACGGACCTGTGCTTTGTATAACATTAGAAGCTGCCCAGGTGTGAAGTACTGTCGGACCTTTGCGATAACGCCAAGTTTCCTGGCAGCCACCTTAGCCTTGGACTCAATGAACCGCCCAAAGTTAAGGTCCGAGGAAATCTCAACTCCCAAAAGCTGAAGGCGGTCGGAACACTCCAAGGACACATTCCGAAAAGTAGGAGCCAAGGTGAACGGGCTCCTTTTGGCGGTGAAAAGACACGCCTGTGTTTTGGCGGCATTGAATACCTATTGTAGGTAGGTATAGTAACTACTTACTTACAGTTATAAAATCGTTATTAAAAGTAAGTAAGTACCTAATTGACAATTTGTGAATCAGATAAATAAAGTTCAGATCTTAACAACAGAAATAATTAGTCAAAGAGGCAGTTGTCAGTATTTTTGTGTTGTTTTACGATTTTTAGGGTTAATAGATATGTTTGTGTTATATAAATTTGTATTAATTAAAAATAAAAATAAATATGGTCCTTTATGTGTACAAAACTACTAATAAATTACAAAATAAAAAATACAAAAAAACTGTGTATGACTCTATGTATAAATACTAAGCAAATAATTTAAATATGAGCTCTTAGTCTATAAATATTTGTTAGCGGGTTCGGTGGTTCCGAATCCGACGAAGCGTGAACAGTCGTCAACTTTCCGACCTTTGCCAATTTATAGACACTGAATTAAAATTTTGCTAAACGTGACAACCCTAAGACAGTAGGCAATTAAATCGCGGATTGGGTCGGAGATAACCTACTTCCCTCTCTTTATTCTATGTCAAAAGGCAGTTCACAGAGTCCTTACATAAGACAGTCCCCAAAAACACCCACCCTTTACCACTTTCCAGTACTGTCGCTGGGAAGAAGTATCGCAACAAACTCCACAGCAGCACAGTTGTCTATTCAGCTAGTTTCTCTAAATTAGAAGTAATTGGTCGTAAGTAATCTATTCAATTATGGCGTGACCGCAACATCTCACGGAAGTCTAGAACGAAAAGTATTGAAACTCACTAGATCTCTCATCTTCTCAATCGTCAGCTATGGTTCGGAGACGTGGACAATCAAGAAAACCGATCGAGACCGCATTGACGCTTTCGAGATGTGGTGCTGGAGGAAGATGCTTCAAATTCTTTGTACAGTATTCCAAGCATCAGTCAATCTTTCGAGAGCTGGGTGTCACAATAACACTTTCCTCCGTCTGCCTTCGAAGAATTTTAGAATGTTTGGGCATATTGTCAGAAAAAATGGAGACAACCTCGAACATCTGATAGTTACTGGGAAGGTAGATGGACGACGTTCTAGAAGTCACAGTCCAATAATGTGGACTGACCAAATCCTTTCACCTCTGGACATCGGCCTACATAATGCTATACTCGCGGCCAGGGATCGTAACAGATGGCCAACAATCGTAAAGGAATAATTCCACAGGGACATCACGACTTTCTGTAATGAGTAAAACGACTGGAGGAGGAGCAGGAATCTATTCAAACTCATACCAGAAATGGCCTAATGGTAATGACCATGATGAGTCGTAGATTCAACAGTTCCTTCTCAGATAGACGCTTTACTTTCGAGTATATTATTTCATTTCCACTCTCAAAACGATGAAGAACTGCCTCTCGATGAGAGGGAGCAGGCCACCACGTAGGCCCAATCCAGGTTAGTGGGTTTCACTTGTCTTCAGAACGTTTTGTTTTAGGTCATGTCGGTTCCTCAATCACCATTTGGATGTAATATAAATCAAAATGATAAGTACCCACGCAAGTTCTACAGATTTCATATTGATATTTCAATCTTGAGTTAATGAACATAACTAAGATAAGAATGATACTTTTTTCAATACGAAAAAAAAGAGGAGAAAGTTGTTTTTAAGTTTAGTTTAGACGGGTCTTTTCTCTAAGTTCATATCTCCTCTTTGACAAGATTCATGATTGACCATTAAAAGTTTCAACGACTTAGTAGCTTCTTACTTCTAATAGGAGAACACAATAAAAAGCAGCCAAGTGCGAATCGGACTCGCAGACGAAATTCAGTAGGCATCATTGTACAGTATTTAACACAACATCATCATCTTCCTAGCCTTTCTACTAAATTGGGGTAGCCAACAACTGGAAACTAGTATTTTAACATCGAGCAGCTCCATAACCTCCTCCTCCTCAAGTCGTTCTCCTCATTACTGAGGGTCGTGATGTTGCTGTGGAATTATCCTCTTCTTCACAATAGTTCGCCATTTGTTGCGATCCCTGGTCGCGAGTATAGCATCATGCAGGCCGGTGTCCAGGGAGGAACGAATTTGGTCAGTCCACCTTATTGGACTGCGACCTCTGGAACGTCGTCCATCCACCTTCCCAGTAACCATCAGATGTTCGAGGTTATCTCCATCCTTTCTGTCAATATGGCCAAACTACTCCAAAATTCTTCGAAGGCAGGTAGAGGAGAGTCTTATTGTGACACCCAGCTCTCGAAGGAGTGATGCATTTGTGCGCAGTGCTGTCCAAGGAATCTGAAGCATCTTCCTCCAGCACCACATCTCGAAAGCGTCAATGCGGTCTCGATCGGCTTTCTTGATTGTCCACGTTTCCGAACCATAGCTGAAGATGGAGAAGATGAGAGATCTGACGAGTTAAATCTTAGTTTTCAGTGAAATGTTGCGGTTACGCACCAATTTGTGAAGCTGAGACATAGCATTAACCAAGCTCCATAACCAAGGACCTGGGAAAATGATACTCCTTGGTTTACCAAGGAGTATCCTTTTAGCCAGGTCCTCCAGAAAAGACTATAGCCCTGTGACAGATGGTTGGAAGGACCTTTTGGGTACGGAATCCTACGAAGGTCTCAATTTTGGAACAATGACAGTCTATCAGTGTCATTTTTTGGCTGAAAGAAACTAACTTCAAACGAAGCAAAATTCTCTACCAATATTCGACGTACGATTTCTTTCGCGACCCCATTAAAAGTTTTGAAAAGGAAAAATAAATTACTTATATCTATCTGAGCTTTAAGTAAATAAAGTGCACGAATGCGAAGGTTTTCTACTTTTGCGGAGTTGAGGAAAATTTTGCTGATACAGGTTGCTACTAGGAATTGAAGATGCATGAACTAAAAACTTCGCACAAGCATTAGAACATAATGTTACCACAGCTGGGACACAGTCCTCTTCTCGGTGAGCCATAATCTAGTACGAGGACTCAGTGCTAGTTGGTAGACGTAACATGTTTTTCAATATTTGGTTCTATGACGCTCTGGTTTCCTCACAATGTTATCCTACGTTTTGAGAGCAGTGGTGATGAAACAGCAACCTTGGAATCTCATCAAACTAGCGAGCCAGCCATAGGAATATAATTATATCGGCTTTTTACTATGATCTTACATTTCAAACCATGGGCGTAGCCACACTGGGGTAAGCTGGGGCGCTTGCCCCACCCTGACAATCTTTAAGGTGACTAATTAAACAAAACAAAAAAATTAAAAAAACGGGGAGAGGGGGGGATAGGTTGACTGCTGCCCCACCCTGAGCCCAAGGCTGGCTACACCACTGTTTCAAACATACATCCTCTATGTTTGTTTTAAACAAATAACTCCAAGACTGAAATAGATGAATAATAGCATCTTCATAAAAATTATGAAACAATTATACATATATTATATATATTTGTCCCATAATATCTCTGGCCATTCAGCAAGGCAATGCCGCCTGGTTTATAGGGATTTTTAGTAGAAGAGATCGAGATTGACACAGGACTGCGTACTATAGAATAACATACTAGGTATGTTCTGTAATTTATCTGGTATACATAATAAAGAGTATTCTATTCCTAGGCCTTCACGGTCAGCTAAGCTTGAAGAGTAGGGTAATATTATTCAGTTAAAACAATAACTCATTGCTCACCTCAGAACGTGCAAACAGAATTCTACTACATAGCCTCGGCTGGCCGCCCGTTCGTCAAACTGTCAGCGGGTAGTATCCAATCAATCAAATAGGTAAACAGTTGAAACAATCAGAGGGTATGTATATCTGTAAGCGCCATAAAAGCAAGCAATAAAATTAAAGCGGGTCCTGATGCTAGTATCTAAAGTAAAAAATGTTATGTTAAATATTCTACGATGATTACCTACAAAACCCTTCGTGTGAGATTCATCATCATCATCATCATTTCAGCCGAAAGACGTCCACTGCCGGGCATAGGCCTCCCCCACGACGACCGGTACAGCGATTTCTCGCGACTTTCACCAGGTCTTCGGTCCGCCTTGTCGAGGGCCTACCCACGAGTCGTGGTTGCCTCTCGAGATCCCGTCGGCGCCATCGGGCATCGGTTCTACGGGCAATTTGTTCGGCCCTCTGCCATTTAAGTGTTACTAATTTTTCGGGCTATGTCAGTTACTCTTGTTCTTCTGCAGATCTCCTCATTACTAATTTGATCACGCAGTGAAACTCCAAGCATAGACCTCTCCATCGCCCTTTGAGTGACCTAGAGCTTAGCGACCACCGCGTATGTAACTCAGATAAACTGTTTTTACTTTTCAGCAGTCTCACAATCCATCCGCAACATGTTTAATCCGTTTTGTCATCTTTTTTAAACCAACTAGCATAACTTGAAGCCACTTAACTAGAACCTTGGTGTATAAATAGTTACTTGACGTGGGATGGCGGTCGTTCAGACAAATGGTCGGCAATTTGTATGCTCTATTTAAAATACGTTCGTTGTCAGCAGTTTAATCTACTGAAAGGTCTCGGTAATTTTATGTGAGGAGTCTGAGGACCTCTTGGATGATTAGACATTAGGGGAGCAGTTGGAACATTTGGATTTCTAGCGGAATATATAAGTAGTAAGAAATTTTTCCCTTGGCCTTTGCATCACGTGTGAACGGATGGAACGATTTCGCTTTCTTTTATTTGTTGTTCATTATTGTCAGGAAATAAGTGGAAATCTTAGGAGGAGGCCTTTGTCGACAGACAAGCTGTTCAATATAAGCAGCATAAGCAAACAGTTGCCGATCCCTTTGATACAAATTGGAATTAGAATGTACGGACGACAGCGGGTCAAGCTACCCGAAACTGTCAGATATTCCCAATCAACCTTGAGCCTTAAAGCTTTGGAGATAAAGTTGAAAATCGAATGAAGAAATCTGACAGATAGTAGTAGCTTGATGTGCTGTCGTCTGTACATTTTTTTTAGTAAGTAGCATAGATTAAGTTATTATAAAAAGGAACAGCAATAAGGGCTATTTTTATTTTATTTTATTTTATTTTTATTGTCAGGAGAAAGTTCTGATGGCAGAAAAATATAAGAAAGTTGCGCAGAAAAAGAGAAAATTTTTGAATTTCGCTTTTACACTAAAACGGCTGAACGGATTTAAATGGCAAATGGGTAGACCATTATTATAAGATGGAAATGGGTACCTTTTTATCCTGGATCGCATACGACGTCGGGCAATAGCCAGTATAAAAATAAAAAGTAAGTTAAGCCTATTAGGGTGGTCTATAAATCTATCTACGCTGTGCTATGTTCGTTTTGACTGCCCAACCCCTTGATCATTTAAAAATGCTTATATCTAACTTTTAAATGAACAGACATCTGTGCTGCTAGGTAGTTTCTTCCGCCACTTCTTCTTCCCAGCGAAAGCACTAGGAAGTGTCGATGGGTGGGCGTTTTAGGCGACTGTCCTATGTAATATTGACGTACAAAAAGTGCTGATTCTCAGCCTATATTAAATAAATGACTTTTGATAATAAATTGTTTGTTGGAGCTTGAGCAATCTCAAGCTCAAGGACTTTTACTCTTGCGTAAATTCGGCAACACGTGTCAATACACGTGTTGCCGAATTTACGCAAGAGTAAAAGTCCGTCTTTTGACATGGGTATTAGGTACCTAGCATACGTTGCGATCGACATATTGATGTACTTAAACATATCATCATCATCATCATTCTCCTGCCCTTATCCCAATTTATTTGGGGTCGGCGCAACATGTCTTTTTCTTCCATGCATCCCTATCAGAAGCCATCTCCGCAGTCACTCCCTTCTTAGTCATATCATCCTTCACACATTCCATCCATCGTTTCTTTGGTCTTCCCCTAGTCTTATAGCCATCAACATTCATAATTAAGACTCTCCTCACGACATTCTCCTCAGTTCTCCGTAACACATGCCCGTACCATGACAACCGATTTCCACACAACTTTTCAGCTACCGGTGCCACTTTCAGACTTCCTCTTATGTACTCATTTCTTATTCTATCCATTCGTGTAACACCACACATCCCTCTTAGCATTCTCATCTCGGCTGCATGCAATTGCCTTTCATTCATCCCTTTTGTAGCCCAACATTCTGATCCATACAAGACAGCAGGTCGGATCATGGTTTTATATATTTTCCCCTTAAGTTTAAGGGGAATGCGGGAGTCGCAGATTGTTCCCGTGACCTGCCGCCATTTCATCCATCCAGTGTTAATTCTGTGCTTAACCGTCCGATCTATTTCGCCATCGCTTTGTACGAGTGAACCGAGATACCGAAAGTCGGAGCAAATTGGTAGGAGTGCGCCATCAAGCGCTATGGCTCCAGAAGTGGAGAGACCGCCGAAATCGCAGAACATATATTCGGTTTTGGTTCTGCTGATTTTCAAGCCAACATTCTCCAGCTTCTGTTGCCATTTCTCCAATCTGCTCTGGATCTCAGGTCCATCTTCACCGACGAGAACAATGTCATCGGCGAACAGCATGCACCAGGGTGCCTCCTCCTGGATGTCCGACGTAAGAGCGTCCATAATCAACAGGAAAAGGTACGGACTTAAAGCCGATCCCTGGTGCAAGCCTACCGCCACACTGAACTCGTCGGTATTGCCAGCAGCCGACCGGACGTAGGTACGAGATCGACTGTACATAGCACGAATTAACTCTACATACTTCCCAGGCAAACCTTTCTCTTTCAGGGCCCACCACAGCACATCACGAGGTACCCTATCATACGCTTTCTCCAGATCAATGAACACCATGTGCAAGTTCTTGTGTGCACGTCTGTACTTCTCGCACACTTGGCGGAGTGCAAAAGTGGCGTCCATTGTTCCTCGACCTGGCATAAACCCAAACTGGTTTGGGGTAATCTCACTCTCCTCTCGCAATCTTTTCTCAATCACTTTCTCCCATACCTTCATACTATGTGACATGAGCTTTATCCCTCGATAGTTGTTACAGTCCTGTACATCACCTTTATTCTTAAAGATGGGCACTAGTGAACTATTGCACCATTCTTGTGGGATCTCTCCTTCATGCAACAACTTATTGAAGAATAAAGTCAGCCACATACATCCATCTCCTTTTAAACACTTCCATACTTCTACTGGTATATCATCTGGGCCCATAGCTTTTCCATTTTTCATACCTTGAACTGCTATTCTTACTTCATCCATGCTAATTTCTCTTACTAAACCCATATTCTCTTGTACCTCTTTGAGCACGCCACTCCATTTACCCTAGAGACTGGGGGCATTACTACGTTGGAACCCCTGAAGGGTTACAAAAATTAATTAACTTTTCAAGACATTGCCAAGTTCGGTCAACTCTTCACATGACAAGAGGGCTGGCAATTTTTAGGCCAAAGAATCAGTATCGCCATTGTAACATGGCAAATGGCAAAGCTGCCAGACTGAGCACATTTCTCATTGACAGTAGGATCTTCTAGTGTCAGTTGCTTATTTCCTCCCCTTTTAACATACATACTTATACATATTTACACTTATTCATAAATGCTGCTTAAAGTTAACTAGTGATTAGCGATTCTTTAACCATACATTTTTGCCCTTTTAACGTCACTTAACTTAAATCATCCTTTATGAATAAACACCACAATGTTTAAGAGGTTTATTCACAAACGATGGTTAAAGTTAAGTGAGGAATAAACAACACAGTGTTTAAGAGGTTTATTCATAAACGATGATTAAAGTTAAGTGACGTTAACAGTATACAATGTATGGTTAAACAATCGTTAATCAGTGGTTAATTTTAAGCAGCGTTTATAAATAAGGGAGATTAGTAGTAAATTTAAGACCCTTTAGGGTTTGTTGAATCAAGTATATTAATATCAATACTTCTCCTTCATAACTTTGAAAACAAATCCAACAAAATAATCTTATTGATGTTGTTGTGGAAAGATGTGAAACACAAATTGATCACACAAACATTAATTAATGCAGGAGTTAATTGGCCGTGTTTGTTGACCGCTGTTGTATTTTAATCAAAGGCTGTCCTTTTCCTGAACACACAGGGTTGTAACCATGTGATGGGTAAAAAATAAAATATCGACGCTGAAAAGCAATTTTGTCGTACCTCGAAAAAAGGCAATTTTGTTTTATTGCATAATTGAATTTCGGTCTGATCAACGTATTCCTACAATGTTTCTTTTTTATGATACAACGTTGACTTTTTCTAAACTTTTTTCTGAATTCCATTATGCAATAAAACAAAATAGCCTTTCTTCCACATACGACAAAATCGCTTTACAGCGTCGATATACATACCTACCTTTGTGGTATTTGAAAGAGTAGGTACTATTTTATAATAACATTGAAAAGATAGATTTTATGGTAGACAAAAAATTGTTCTGGGTTGAAGTAATACTGATTTGCGAGGGTTTAAGTAATTATTTTATCTAAATAATAATAATAACGCACAAGTAGACATAATATTACCTTTTAGAAATAATTACTCTGGATTTACACGAAAAATGTATATGCAACAATTTAAAAATTATTTATAAGCAACTCCGCATGCATAAATCAACCCAAAGGGGAATGCCAGGTTTAGGCCCAGACGTGCACAGGGATTTGGTTTTACAAAAAAAATATGTTGATATTTTTCAAATATCTTCCACATACTCATTAGTCTAAGCAATGCAGCAACATTTTTTCAAAAATATTAAGCATTAAACCGACTAAACTAATGGAACTTGAACTGAATTGAATAAAACTTGAGCTCAAAATGTTGCCTTTACAAAAAAAATGTTGGCAGGTATTAATCAGAATAATCAGTTTTCGTTTATTATTAACTAGCTTTCCGTCCGCGGCTTCGCCCGCGTGGAGTTCGGTTATATCGCGCTTTTTAGATTTCCCTCGGGAACATCAAATTTTTCCGGGATAAAAGGTAGCCTATGTTTTTTCTCAGGATCTAAAGATTGTCTGTGCCAAATTTCATCAAAATCGGTTGAGAGGTTTAAACGGGAAAGCGTAACAGACAGACAGACAGACAGACAGACAGACAGACAGACAGACCGACAGACAGACAGACAGAGTTACTTTCGCATTTATAATATTAGTATGAATAACCGGTCATTTTCTTCTAAGCAAACATTTATTAATTCCCAAAAATCTCCTTTAATAATAATTATTATTCCAATTACTATTAATAAAGAAATATGTATATCTATAAATCGACTTTTTCGAAAAATATATAAATACTTTTTATGGCAACTTGCTTTTGTTATGTCAAAGTCTTACTTGTCACTGTCAGCGTGTCAGCTGGCGAAAAACATAATCTACGTTGTGTAAACGGCGATTTGAATATATCCAGAATGCGAAGATATACTTTGGAAATCGCTGAAGTTCGATGTCATAAACAATGATGGATTGGTCAGGTAAATATAATGTACTTACGTATTTATTAGAAATCTTATTTAACAATACTATTCTAGACGTATTTTAAGAGCTGACTTTAAAACTTTACTCATCATTTTTTATGATTTTTGGTATAATATTTCTTTACACCAACTGTTTACTTTTGTTGCAGTTAATAAGAACAACACTTCTCTGTTATACATGTTGGTAAAGGATTGACAGAGCAGCTTAAGAATGTGAACCTGAAGCAACAAGACATAGTCATTCTCTAGAATCTGAGGCATGCACTGTGACTTCTACCCAAGCAGAAGAAAGAAATGCAGATATACATACCAGTGATCAAATAATACTGTCAAATTACATACGGGCCCCAAGTACACAATGGCATTGTTTTTTCCCTGATTGTAACGGTATTGAAAGACTTTTAGTCCTAGTATCACTACGCGTAAGTTTACTTTGAGATTGTATATAATTACTATGTGCCTTCAGATTGTAGAATCTGCTCATATCACTTGACCGGTATTAATTGTTGTAATCAATATTGAATCCTATTAGAACATTTAGCTCTGAACAAATGGAAGAACTACTCTCTTTACTGAAAGATAATATGATAATGCATTTAGATTTTGACAACATTCAGACTATGGCAAATCATATTGTTCAGTATTATTTAGGATTTTCCAAACAGCAATTTGAGAAAATTCCTACAGAAGTACCGAGATAGAATAGAGGAACATTTGCACTTGCAGCCTATTTAATTATATTATACTATTTAAATATATTATTATTGAAGTGTGCACTAATGCTAGAAAAAGAATCTTAAATGACAATATATTTGGACATAACTGTTCACTGGCGAGGGCCAGAATCGCTAGCTATTATGTTAGTCGCAAAGTATACTACATGTACCTATGTTTTAGTCAGCACTGCTAACACAGGCCACGCAGCAATACAGCAGTTCTGCTGTAACTGTATTTTCGGCCGCCGCACTGTAGGATGACATGCCCATGTTGTAACAGTATGGTACTTAGGATGGGCACCGCATCAGAATAATATTTTTCCACCGGCACAATTTTTAGTGATATATGACGATGAACAAAATGAATAAAGATGTGAAACTACAATGAATTATGTATTATTTGACTCCAAGTGTATTGATATAAACAGTATTGGTGGAATATAAGAATCTTAAATAACTTTGAAATGCTAAGTTTTTTGTAAAGCATTTCTTTTACTAATTAATTATTACAATTGCCCCCTATTATTATCATTATTTTAAATTTGTGTGCACAGTGGGCCTAAATTACTATGGCGACTTGGCATTCCCCTTTAAGTGCCTTTAAGTGGAGAAACGATTCAACTGTCTTGGGTCCCGCAACGAAATTAATCAGAAAAGAATAGCGGAGGAGTAAGAAAAAAGATATTTTTCCCACTTCCCTCCATAACAAGCAGGAGACAGAACAGAACTAGGCCAATCTGCACAAAAGGACATTATTGCAACTGGGAGAAGCCCAGATTGCCAAGCCCCACGGAATAAAATTTGATTAAGTTAATGGGTCCTAAGTAGGTATGTGCTGTTACAATTGATTCCAATGATAGGTATGGCAAAAGCACCTGAACGCACGGAAATTGGTTTTAGTTTCTACAAGGTCCGTATAATAAACGACTCCGGGTGTAACTTGTACACTATCCAACATAATATTGCGTTCATTCTGCCAAAGAACACACTCCCACAAGCTGTGATGTGCGGACTGTTCAAATTGTCAGTTCGATGTAGAACATTGACACAAAGGCGAAGGAACAAGTTTAAAAGAATACAGTTTAATGTATAATATATAAATATCAAACGTCAAAGGTTGCAACAAAGCACTTCATTAGCAATCAACCCACCCAAGTTTACAGATTACACCAATATTCCAAACAGCACACCACATAATAATGTCCCAATTTATATAGTTAATGTACATAAATGGTATGTTTTTGGTCAAACCAAAAATATTCCTATTTTGCTTTCCTAGAAATATTATTGGACCTCTTTTTGCGAGCCTAAAATACGAACAATTCTTAAATTTTTCGTTGTTATTTACTTTTGTTGTGTATAAGTATGTATACAAAGTGGTGATGACAATACGACAATAAATTAAACATCGTGTACCTCAGCACATTCTCCGTCTATCAATAAAAAAACATATAAATATATCCATTAGTTTAGTCACAGGGAAGTATTTCTCATTTTTCACATTTTCTACATGATGTACATGTTGATAAGGAAGCGCTTACAGGTTGATGATCGCCGCATCCAGCGGTAGGTACTAAACTTTAATAATAATGGCGCGAAAAAGCACGTCGATACAGCTAATATTTTAAAGGATGTTCTATTCCGTTGGCAATTTTATGGGATTTAAGTAGTTTGTTTGAAATTTTCATTTTAAATTTTTGATGTCATAGTCTGTATTTTCATTTATTGTCGTATTATCAGCACCACTCTGTATACATACAACGTGTAACAAAAAGGGTATATACATACCAAGGGCATGGCATCTTTAGATGATATCAAACGATATCGGAAGGGTTTCAACTCAAAATAAAATACTCAAAAAATTGGTACCAAATTTTCGGTTTCGTGTGTTTCTTAAAATAAAATCATAACAAACGTGGCAGCACACTACATATGTTAATAACTACTCGTTACCCGTCACGTTACTTGCCAAAATCCGATAAATGTCTTCAATATCTCTGTGCGACTAGTATGATAGTAGCCTATCACAGGCGGTGTTTTTCCTCATAACTTCCTAACATAAAGAGATAGAATTAAAAAACCCTTCCAATATCGTTTGATATCATGTAAAGATGCCGTGCCATTATTATGTATATACCCTTTATGTTACACGTTGTATAAATGCTCTTTTGATGCTTTTGTCAATTAAGGCAATCTTAAATAGTCGATAATTTATACAATATGCGTTTTTAAATGCCAATCATAGTAATTTTGGTGGACATAAAAAAAAAGAAAACGTAAATTGGTTATTAAATTATGCACAGACGAGGCGGCCCATAAAGTTACACCTTTTTTTTGTGTTGGGAATTCATCAAATGACTTCTCCCGCTCTGGGCAGAGCGGAAGGGCGTGTCAGACTTTTACTGACACCAGTATAGTGAAAACCAGTGGGACATTATACCTAGAATAAAAAACAAAAAAAAAAAATGGGGGACCAAAACCGCATTTGCTTTTAAATCATCGTTGCCATTGCAAGGACGGTCAACATGATTGTAAAATAATTGATACTAACTGTTGCCCGCGATTCCGTCCGCATTGACTTCAGTTTACAGCGCGCGGTGGTTCCCGTTTCCGTGGGAATGTCCATTCCGAAAGAAAGACATTAAAAAAGCTCAGATATAAAATAATCGCCTATTAAAATAATGGGAGCAATATGTACGTCCGCGTTTGCTCCCGTTTTCCCAACATTATTTGTGACTGCTCTGCTCATATTGGTCATAGCGGGATGCTATGTAGCCTATGTTCTTTCTCAGGCTCTAGAATATCTGTGTACCAAATTTCATTACAATCGGTTCAGTAGTTTTGGCGTGAAAGCCGGACAAACAGACAGACAGAGATACTTTCGCATTTATAATATGTATGGATTTTGCTCTGTAATTAAAATTTCGTAAACCAAAGCGTTAATCGAATTTTATTGCTGACTGTACCTTTACAATATCGCCACTAATGAAATTCAAAGATGCGGGACGTCTCTGCTGCTTCAGTTTTCTGAGGTCTTTTACAAATTCAATCTGCTGACAAATACATTTCGTATTCGGCACTAAACTTCAAAAAGATTTGCAACTCAGCATTCCTAACGGTTTGCTATGTTTCCAGCGTGGCAATTGCATTGACTCGATAGCAAGTCGGCGACGATTGGACAGAAATATTCATGTTTCAGATTTGGATGTAAGCGTTGGAAGTTCCATTTCAACACGTTGAAAGTTTAAGTCAAACATGGCAAGAGCATCAGCAGCCCGCAAAATCAATATAAAAAAGACTTCATTGCTCAAATGTTTTCAGAAATTTTAGATTAGCCCCAAATTAGGCAAGCCTAGATTTTGGGCATCAAATTACATATGTAGGTTTTAATTTTAACTCTATCTATAATATAAATAAATAACACTCTGATAAAAATGTATACTTCCGCCATAATACAACCCGACACTGAACAGCGACTTCCAAAAAACTCAAGTAAATGTGAATTTCACCTTAGCGTTCCCTCCCTGTAAAATAGTTGAATCATTGCGTAACACTTACAATACCGATGACAATAGCTTTGATTTTGACAATTCAACAACATTCAGGGCGTTATTTACGTTGTCTTCAATCTTAAAGATTAAATAACAATTTCTGAAATAGATTTTATTGTTACTCATGAACCCACGCTTAAGATAATTTTTGATGGGCTTTTTGGCGTGGCTCGGGTATTTTTTGGCTGCTTTTATGTATTTTTTTTTAGTTTTTCAACGCTCCTTTTTAATATCTGTATTTCCTGTGCATAACCGAATTACTTAAAACGTTTTTAATTTCTTGCTTTTACGGAACCTTTTTCGTGAGAATATAAATAAAATTTGCTGAAGTGCCAACCCTATCTGCATTGGCATATGAATCAAGAGCACAGCCTTATTGATTCTTGTTGACCATGGATGTACCAGACCGTATGAGCGCATGGAGGGGCGTAGAATACCTCCTCATACGTAAATGTGTAGATATGTTCACTTACACATGAAGATAATGGTGATCCAATATTGTTAGATTTTTATCCCTTACCTGAAAAGAGAAAACAGAATATTAATAATAATCTTTATTCATGAATATAAGACACCTACAGCCTAGCGTGGTGGTTAAAACACCAGCCTCTCAAGTATGAGGGCGCTGGTTCGATTCCAGGTCAGGCAGGTACCAATGTAACTTTTCTAAAGTTATATGTACTTTCTAAGTATATCTTGGACACCAATAATTGAAGGTGAAGGAAAACATCTTGAGGAAACCTGGCCTTTGGATCAGAAATCGCCAACCCGCATTGAGCAAGCGTAGTGATTACGCTCAATCCTTCTCTGTATGAGAGGAGACCTGTGCCCAGCAGCAGTGGGACGATAAAAAGGTTGATGATGATGATATTGAGTAACTTAACAATAAACCAAGGGGAAACAAAAACGTTTATAGTTATATTGACTAAATATTTAGACAATGGAGTATGTGGTGAAGTGATAGATTTTAATCATTGTTTTTGCTATCTTTGGATTGCTACGCCTTATTCCCTGTTTACGAGCGGATAGTCTTCCTCAACCTTATAACAACAGATTTCCACAAGTTACAATTTCATGTCACATAGTTATGTAGTATATAGTTGAATATTTTATAATAAGGCATTAGGCAATTTATGGAGGAGTCAGGTTTTATAACACAATCAGGCGTTTCCACCACAATATCCATAAAAATAATAACAGAAAATATTGTTTAGTCATGAGCTTAAAGGAAAATATATTGGGAGACTGGTGACTAAGCTAAGCCAAGGTCTGAAATTCAGGCCACCGTGTTTCCACACCAAATGTACAAATTTCTTACGGTTTCCCGTATATTAATACTAGACAATGATTTCAATTTTACTTATAGGAAAGAGTGATGAAAAAGGTGGTGCGTGGTCAAAACCACAAAAAAAGTCCAGTCCAGCTTCTATAGGAATTTGACCGTTCTTTCCGCCTTCGACTTAGGTTAGGTAGGATAAAATACATTTTTAATCCCGGCACTAGTACGGAAGGTCAAACTTCCCGAAACTGTCAAATATTCCGAATCAACCTCGAACCTTTATGCTTTAGAGATATTTCCCCTTTATTCATAAACTAGCTTTCCTCCTGCGGCTTCGCCCGCATGGAGTTCGGTTATATTTCCCTCGGGATTATCATATTTTTCCGAAATAAAAAGTACCCTATTGCCCGGATTTCTAACTTTACGTCTGCAAAATTTCAAAGCAACCGGTTTAGTAGTTACAGCGTGAAAGCGGAACAAACAAACAAACAAATTCACTTTCCCATTTATAATATTAGTAAGGATTTTTTTTGGGGATTTTATGGCCTGGTTTCTAAGACCTTTAAGCCAAGTCTTAATTATATCTTGTCTTCTTTTGTAACATAACCTAACTTATCCTAAACTTATCCTAACTAAACCTATCTCCTTTCGTTTCTCGCGTGAACTGACACTAGGAGGAAGTTTTGGAACAAAGCCATGATGTGGCCACTATGCTACAATATTTCACTGTTCTTTATGAATTCTTCACTGAATGCACTTTTTACTACATAAATCACGCGTTTTTATTTAGTAAACGACACTATAAATAATTTAAAAGTCCAATGAAAAATGAGCGTGGCACTCATCTTAGCTTCCCGCCAAAAACTCTATTAGTAAGGATGTTGTTTAAAGTTAACTAGTGGTTAGCGAATGTTCAACCATACATTTTTGACGTTTGCACGTCACTTAACTTTAATCATCATTTATGAATAAACCTCTTACGTACTATGCTGTTTAAGAATATTAAAGTTGAAAAATGAAAAATGTATGGTAAAACATCACTTATAACAGAAGGGAAAGTTATCAAACATCTTATAAAGAAATTCGACAGATTGTAGTAGCTTGATGTGCTGTCGTCTGTACATTAGCATGAAAAAATTCCCGGCCTCAATGCGACCGAAGCCGCGTGAAAAAGCTAGTAGATTACAAAATAATGTACATAAATCCCTTAATAACAGAAAGCTTTATTTTATTTTGTATCCAGCAAACAGATCCAGCTTATGACAGCACGTTAAATCATAAAATCTAGTCATAAAAAAACCGTAAAAAATGAAATATAAAGCCATTTAATTAAGAAAGTGCGCGAAAACAGATTTTAATAGAAAGCAATCTTGTTTGGCATAGCCTGCCGCTCCTTCCAATAAATTGACTGATAATTTAACTATAGATTGACTGGAATAATTTGCCTGGTGCTTCCGTCTGACTACAACTTGTCTTGAAGGCTAGAGTGAATAGGCTCTTAATAAACTAGCGCGCTTTGCCATCAACGATTACATCACACATCTGCTTACTTAGGCGGAATTGCAGTCAAGCACAAATTTTGAACATGTAAAAAAAGTTTGGACGTTTCGGTCGGTGATTGTCCGCTGACCTCAATTGATAGCTATCATTTAATATTAAACTTTGATTTTAGATTTACAAGAACTAGAAAAAATAAAGAGGTGTACTCTATTTGCGTGAAGATTAGATGTTTTAAGAAACCTTTTGTTACTGTTTATTCAACCGATTTTATCTTCTATTCCGTAGGTATAAGGGTAGAATTAAAAGAACTGCATCCGCTATTGGTTATTTAACTAACGTAATAAAACTCAAAATCGGCTGAACGGACAGCATGAACGGAGTATAGTTAAAATATCCGCTTATATGTATGTTACGACATGAGAATATTCTGAGTATCATATCATATATATTACAATACCAGCGACCCGATACGTGCTTCGCTACGTATAAAGTGAAATAATAAAAGAAATTAATGGATCAACAAAATTATTTATTCAAACATAAAATATTTTTTTTAATTGCTACCAATTTTAAAACTTAATCCAAAACATTTAGATAAACAATATTCTTTGTTTTTCCATTTCTAGCATGTTTAAACAAATATAAATAAACGACTGGTGGGGGTGGGTGGATTTTCAAAATAGCATATTATTGGTGTGATTCTATTTTTTCACAAAAAAATTCACTACGCCTTATGTAATATATATCCAACACTGTTCTTTATATACTTATGTATGGTTAGTAGGTAATAAAATAACAAAACAATTATATACTACATAAAAAATTTAAAAATAGTATCGCGGAAATCATTTACCTCTCCGTTACTTTCATTACCATGTTGAATAATTATTCAAAATCTCATTTGTGTGGGCTTAAATTTTATTTGATTTAATCTCATTTGTAATGTTTTAAGTATAAACTGAATATTTATTACTTTTCTTAAATCGAGATTTACCCCTGACATTGTTATATAACCATTTAAAAATTCGTCACAAGAATATCGTCATTTGTTTCCACGATTGTGGTTTCAAGAAATTTATTCAACGAAAATATTTAATAACAGTAACCAAATGCATTTCGGATATCTTCCCCGGTGCGCCACTTTAGTCGTTGTGGAGATTCTTACTAGTCTGCATGTGTACATAGTAAAATTACGTTTTGAAGTGAATTGATTTAAATTTGTCATCGAATTTCGTCATTAAACGATTGGAAATATTGATGGTAAGTATATTTTGCTTTATTTTATTGATAAATGAGCATGGACAATATTGAAGTTGTATTAAATATGAAGTATAGTGTTATATTGTAGGTTTGCGTTTGCTTGGACAGGGATGTGTTTTAACTTGTTTCGTCATTAATCGTAACATCATTCATCGGGAATTTCTAGATGAGGTGAATGATTTCTTATGAGGAAAATGACATTTTTGTTACGTTTACAATGACGCTATACGGAGGTTAATGATTTCGGTGTAATAAATTAAGCATTTTAAAAGCAATACAATTAGGTTCCTCTAAATTTTATTAATAATAGAACAAGTTATTAGATGTAAATTAATAAAACTAAATTGTTTAAACTCTATTTGATTACACAGGTACAGCTATGGCTAAAACGAAAGCAGAACGTTTAGCCCAGCAAAGGCTATGCAAAAGACGCAAGTTTGAGAAATAAAAAATGACCACGAACTATATGCATTAGAAAAAGAAGAACAACGAGCCAAATAAAAAAAAAACGTAAAGAAGAAAGGAAACAGATATCCATAACAGAAAAACTCCATGTCAACAAAGGAAATTGCCTAAACAGTGCAAGGTAAATTCGAAGAAATACAGATAGCACCAAAAAAGGACAGCTTCCGTGGCGTTGCGGTAGCGAATGCGGCCACTGCACAAGGAGGCACGGGTTCAATCCCCGCGCAGTGCAAATATTTGTATGTATCAATATGAGTATTTGCACTCTTTGTCTGGTCGTGCCTCGGAAAGCACGTTCAGCCGTTGATCCTGGTTGCCATACGAACATCTAATAGAAATCGTTACGGGTTGTTGTAGCCCTCAAAGGTCCAACAATTGGTCTAACTGCAATGCAGAAATATCGCCTTCGGGTTGTGGAGGTAAAACGGCAGTCGCTTCACGAAAAATTTAGAAGTTTAGCCAAATCAGCAGTTAGACTGGTAAAGCGGACCCCAGACTTAAAGCTGGAAAAAGCTTCGGATGCGACTGGGATTAACGCTGAGATGATAATGATAGACAGCGACAAAAAGAATCGTCATCGAGTTTCCAAACATAGTTGTTCAAGCTAATGAAATTTCTGAAGAAACTGATTTTAGATAAGACCTATTGGTTTATTAACAAAAGAAGACCTACAAAAAGCAGAAAGGAAGAAGAAATCACGAATTTAAGAAAATAATTAAGTTAATAAATATTATAAAGAACCTGTGGAAAATTAATAGAAATCAAAGAATGCAAATTTTAAGGCTACAAGTAAATCTCAACAACAAGAGTGACATCAAAAAACCCAGAATGATGACACATAACTAAAGAGAAGACGTATAAGTATAAATAAAAAGTTACGATTTGTACCATAGGAACAAAATCAAAGTGCTTATAGTACAAATCTTACTTAGAAAGATGTATTATAAAATTTTGTTCAAGATACAACCTGACACTGACTTGGAATATAAAGAAAAAATTAAATTCGCGGGCTACAACTACGCATGATTTTAAAGATGCTAGTAACTTTGGAGAGAAAAAAAAAAAAAGATTTTTGTGTATTTTATTTTGTTAAGTACGTGTTTAGCAATCACAATATCTTATTAAATAATCATTTTGTGTCTTATTTTGTGTGTATTGTTTATTGCTTCAAATCAAAACATTTCTGTGATTTAAACCAACGTTAATTATTTTTTGAGCCTGGTTGCTTTCTGTTTAAACAAATTAAAGATTTTTGGAGACATATGTCTTAAACAATTAGTACTCTAATGTTCATATTTCTTCCATGAAGAGCTGATTGTAATCTATGTGTTTCATTTGCATCATTAACGTCTACATCTTATCATTGACTTCAACAGACGATATCATTTACGTCTACACAACATCATTCACTTCAATGCGATTTTTATATTTCATGATTTTTCTTTTAAATTTGGTGTTTAAATTATAGTTTAAATATACAAAAACATTAGTTTTTCAAATAACATCATGATTTTATTGATAGTTTTTAATTATTCAAGAAAAAAGCAATGTCACACAAAAACTATCATATTTAATCATAAAATGAAAATTCACCCGGGTACCGACTCTCGAACAGGCAACATAAAGTTGGGCTTTTTATGCACATAGCAAATGATAAACGCACAGGATTATGTAATCGTTTGAACTCAAATGGCATATCAATTGGGATCATAGGGATACACCGTAATAAACAAACTTCTCCTTTTGACCAGTTAAAATCGTAGATTCAATTAAATTTCGCAATAAGTTTTTACCCGACTACGGCAAAGCAAAAGGAGGGTTATGATTTTGACAGGCTATGTATGTATGTATGTTCATCTGTTCCCTCGTAACTTCTAAACTACTCATCAGAATTCGACAAATGACATATCATTAGAAGCGTCTTAATTGTCTGCTGGTTATAGGCTATATGGGGTTTCACAAAATCTAATGTGGCGCCCTCTAGCGGACAAAACATACAGAGTAAAAAAATAAAGTAAAGATAAATATGCCGCCTTTCCAAACATGAAAATTTATCTCTAAATAGTGAATAATATTGTATGACAATTTTGTAATAATAATATTGTATGAATAGTATTGTATGACATTATTCTCAATTTACAACGAAGGCATCTTGGTAGAGCCATCTGTGTCCATTTACTTGCAACTACATTAGCAACTTTGTTCAGTTCAGTATTCTGAAAATCTTGTTTTACTTATACTTTTTCGGCGTCGTTTTTTGTCGTAGTTGGGTTTTAGTTTTTTTACTTTTTTCACTGCCTATCTAATCAAACCATTACACAGTTTTGGTGGATTAAAAAATTACAAAGAAAGTGGCATTGAATTTTATATACAGTATGTTAAATAACAGAGGGCGTTCCCTTAAACTCGTTAACATATATCATTAATAGATTAAAATAAAAATATCAGCATAGAAAAATAAGCATAAAAAAATCCGAATAAAAAAAAATTCTAATTGGAAATAAATTTGAAACCTCCTGTTTTAAATCAAAATAGTAGTCGTCATGTATTTTCTTATTGGAAAAAATTTTAAAACATTTTGTTTTCGAATGGAAATATTTTTTTTAGCATGTATGTATGCATGTATGTATTTCGAGTTAACGGGAACGCCCTCTGTTCGTTAACATACTGTATAATTATAGAAGATGAGATGATGATCCACCGTTCATTGAATTCATTTGTGAAAACATGATAAATGAAGAACCGCTCGACCGATTTTGTTCAAACTTCACATAAACCATCTACTAATTAGTCACAACAATGCCTAAAAATTTGGTTTGGATAGGTGAGTCCGTTTTTGCGTTTTAAAATTGCAAAGAAAGTGTCACTGATTTTCATATACATATATGTATAGTATAGATAAAGATATAACAGAGATGTTGCTAGGTGAACAGAATGTGCACACATTATAGCTGAAGAGTTTGCTTGTTTGTTTGTTTGAACGCACTAATCTCAGGAACTACTGGTCCGATAAACCTTTTTGCTTTGAATAGCCAATTAATCCAGGAAGGCTTTAGGCTATGTAAAATGCGCTACGGCCGCTATCATCACCATCATCATCAACCTTTTTATCGTCCCACTGCTGGGCACAGGTCTCCTCTAATACAGAGAAGGAGATGTATAATATGCATAAAATGTAGCAGTGTTAAAACACCCGCAGATAGACACGACGACAAATTGCGACGTGATTCAGTGACATAACTATAGGACGATTTTTATCCAAACCCGCGCGATACTACACTTTGTAGCTAACCGTACAATCAAACCTTTGTTAGCCTATAATCAAAGCCAACGTAGTGGTAACTAGGTACTTCAAACAAAATACCACTTAAGATGCAATCGGCTCGGAATAAATCCAGCTATAATTGGCACACTTCCGCAGCCAGGCCTGGCGTGCTGACCTTCGCAGTTGCAGCGAAGGACACCCCATGCTGGTGCCGCAATAACAAGCGCAGAGGAATAACAACATACAAATACGCAGTTACCATCATTGCCTAAGTATTGATGAAAACATATTTTTTTATAAAATATAAACTAGCGCTTGACCGCAATCCCGCCTGATGGTAAGCAGTGATGTAAGCGTTGATGGTAAAGCGCACTAGTTAATTAAGAGCCTATTCACCCTAGCCTAGAAGACATTTACATTGTAGTCCGACGGAAACACCGCCGCTGGCAAATTGTTTCAGTCCCTCGATGTATAAAAGAGGAGGCGAGGATAGTTGCGGTGTCAACAACGTAAGGGTGGAAACTCGCCGTACGACGGGTCGTCCGATGGTGGAATTAAATCATGTAATTCCCTCGCACACTCACCGAACTGTATCCTATAGAACACCGAAAGACTGGCTACTCTACGCCTGTGCCGACTACTACGACTGTGCCTGTGCCTTTACTTTGGAGACCGAAATTAAAAGAATAACGGATTACATAAAGGAAATCACTTTTTCTTAAAGCGAAAAGCTTAAAAAAAAAGTTAGCTTAGCTTATGTAATTTATATGATGTAAGTACTAAGTACATAATAAAGAGTATTCTATTCTATTCCATATCACTTTTTAGTGTAGATGTGAATATTTTACCTAATATACAGGCTGTATCTGACATCGTAACGCAAACTTCGCGAAAAGGCTAGACCGCATGCCACTAATAAAATTATGATAGTCATTTATGTCGTTAATGAACGGTTACAGAATACACACTGTTTAAAAAAAAAGTGGCGGCTTGGTTTTTGAACGTTGCAAGCGTGCCGCCGTGCGGGTTTGTAGATATGACGTTGATCCCTGATGTGAACTCTATTAAATCAGCTGATAAGATACTTTTTAGGGTTTTGTATTCATTGCGATTTTTTATGTAATTAGCGAATTATTTAATTTTTACTTTAAAATATTATTGAGTTATAAAAGTATAGCAATTGTGATCGGTCTGAAGTGAAAAAAAAACTACATATATTTTTTTAAAATCATGAAAAGGCCGACGAAAAATTCCACCACTGGGAGGCTCAGAATCATGTACTGGATCCATGGTACTCGTCTGTGCGTCGATGTCAGATACACCCTTTATACGATGTTGGTTAAGATAAATTGCGAAGCAGCCGTGAGAATACCAATACATATTTGCAAAGAAATCTCTTAGAGAAGCTGACACCGAGCTGGTAAAGGTAAAGTTAAAAGCTAACTAATTTAATGTCACGTTGCTTGAAGTTTCTCTTAGAATGAAACTTCTGAAGCTTCATTTATTCCATTGGCTGGTTGTTTAGATATAAAAACGGTACGTGTTGTATTTTGTAATTGGTATAATAAAAGTTTTTATTGAAAGCCATGAACATTTACACTTACTCACGCCATAAAATTAGCTGCCCTTACTGTTTTTTCTTTAAGCTTTTAACATAACCCTGTATAAAAGTATAATACATTAAATTCAACCTAAACAAACTAAGATTTAGTACCTTTTGACAGTTCCCTTCTATCGTCATTTACCCATTATCGAGAATTCGCCTTTATCGATAGTTCCGACAGATTCAGTATCGGGATATAATTTATCGTTAATAATTCAGCTCTGGTTCACTACTGATCGTAGTGAACCATTTAGGTATTGTGGTGCTATTGTGTCGATTCACACAATGGTGTATTTGCATAACTTCTGTAATCTTTGATAACTATAAATTTTCTTCAATACGGAGCGAGATATTACCGCTGGTATACTGCAGGTAGTGGCAGGCGGTTTTATGTGGCCAATATTATTTTAATTGCTACAACTATTGTAAATGACATAGATAAATGATAATAAACAACAATTTTACGCTGAAATTTTAAATATTTATTGAAGAAAATATCATATTTATGAAAAAAAAAAAACTAAATACTTAACTTAAATATAGTTCTTAAACGAACATTTTAAACGTTACTGAGTATTGAATTGACGCAAATCCTCGACAGTCGACACATCATCATCATCATCAACCTTTTTATCGTCCCACTGCTGGGCACAGGTCGCCTCTCATTAGAGAAGGATTGAGCGTAATCACCACGCTTGCTCAATGCGGGTTGGCGATTTCAGACTTAAAGTCCAGGTTTCCTCAAGATGTTTTCCTTCACCTTCAGTCGACACATACTCCATGCCAATTCGTTACTCCAGATCCACATCGTTCGGCGATTCTGGTGAACCGGAGTCTGGTTTGGTGGGTAAAAGCAAATCTTAAACTCTCCGGAGAATAGGGTTTAGATATATTTTTTCTCCTTCTTTGTTTAGTGCTAATGAGCGGATTAGAGCTCAATAATAGACGAAAATTATAGATGTCGTGGTTATACTGTGGGAAAAAATTGTTGCGTAATTTTATACATGCGAAAGTGCTTATTTCGGGCCTCTTGAGCCTCCTCTTTTACTCCCCAGCTGGTCTTTTTAGCCTCTAATAATCTGTCGAAGCAAGGATAAAGCGACTTATTTGTCTTACGTATGATTTCATTTGCTGTCGTGTAAGTTCAGCCTCTATAAACATTCCCAATGTTTCTTCAGATGTTAATATATTGTTTCGGATTGGTTCACTCGATGAATTCTAAGCATTTCTTAAAAAAACTTCGTCCTTTTTGGTGATTTTGTGATTTCTTTAAGGATTTCTGATGATTTCTATTGAAGTCTAGAATGCCGGTTTATTATCACCTGTAATGTACCCCTGTTAACGTAGAAAGATATTACCTTTTGTATTTGTAACTAGTTTAAAATCTTAAATTATGGCCACATAATTAGGTCATCATCATTCTCCTGCCCTTATCCCAATTTATTTAGGGGTCGGCGCAACATGTCTTTTTCTTCCATACATCCCTATCAGAAGCCATCTCGGCAGTCACCCCCTTCTTAGTCATATCATCCTTCACACATTCCATCCATCGTTTCTTTGGTCTTCCCCTACTCTTGTAGCCATCAACATTCATAATTAAAACTCTCCTCACGACATTCTCCTCATTTGTCCGTAACACATGCCCGTACCATGACAACCGATTTCCACACAACTTTTCAGCTACCGGTGCCACTTTCAGACTTCCTCTTATGTACTCATTTCTTATTCTATCCATTCGTGTAACACCACACATCCCTCTTAGCATTCTCATCTCGGCTGCATGCAATTGCCTTTCATTCATCCCTTTCGTAGCCCAGCATTCTGATCCATACAAGACAGCAGGTCGGATCATGGTTTTATATATTTTCCCCACATAATTAGGTACCTAAACAAAATATGTGTTAGTGTGGCGCGTTATGGCTCTGTATGAGAGGAGACCTGTGCCCAGCAGTGGGACGATAGAAAGGTTGATAATGATGATGATGATGGCGCGTTGTGTTCCAAGCACGCTACAAAGAGATGTCAGTAGGTACATAGTGACAGGGTCCGCTAGGGCCGATGTCTGCCAGGGCTGTTCGATGTTCTGATGATGTGTGGATTGTTCGAAAAAATGCCTTGGCAAAGCCAAATGAAGGAACAAGAGTGGCTTTTAGTCAGTAAAAGTCTGACACGAGAGAGTAGGAATAGTCATTTAAGTAATGAGTGAGTGTAATGGATGATGATGATGGGCGTAAGGGCAACCACAAAGAGCTTTGTGCTATTTCTTATATCGTAATAATGTTGCTTAAGCTAAATAGAGTGTCAGGAACAGATGCTACCGAACTGGGCAAATAAATTTGTGGACTCCCGGATATCGTCTCGGAAATCTATGTTGGAGTTGCCAACAACGCTGCCAACGATGCGGACGTAATTGGCCAGTCGATTTCAAAGTATCTCGTATGCCAATAGTGATAAGGAAATTCGGTGCTGTATGGATAAGTTTTGTAATAGCTTTTTTAAAGAATGCCCCAAAAGGCAGGTATAATACAAGCAAGGTATTATGTAGTACGTACATATTAAATTTAAATAATTACGTAGGTAAGCGTAGTATTTGAACTAACAAATATTATTTATTTATTAAAACTGTTTTGCACAAAGAAAAACATTTCACAATGGCGGACTTAATGCCTTAGGCATTTTCTCAGTCCAGTCCACCTACCTTACCAGTCTACATTAATGTGATGCAGAGACAAAATATGGTAGATGCAAAGATAGAAAAGATATTAAAGTTAAAAGAGAAACAAAAGAAAATATTGTAATAAATACAAACATACATACAAAATATAAACAGTAGAGAGAGATAAAAGATAGAGAAAAAGAATAAATTACATGTTTGATGAATCTGCCAATTTCTTCCTTAAATACTGTTGTCCTAGCTAGGTAGCTGAACAACCTGTATTGAAGTGAGACGGGTTACCTCCCTAGATAATTTTTTAAGATGTTAAAAAATACTGCTACATGCTGCCTCACAAATCAAGACTAATTAACTTACATTACTATTAGTTATTTACTGGTGTAGCGGTATCTACAATGCTGCATACAAACAACGCGTCATCAAGAATCCTGAATCACGCAAGCAATGTTTACCGCGCACCTAGCATACATAGAACTTCCCTTTTTTTTTTTTTTTCGGGGTGGAAATCCTCATAGGATGTCCGCCGCCCTAGGGTGGGCGACGGGGTCTGTCACACTTTTACTGACTAAAACCACCCCGGTGTCTCTACTATCACGAGCGCGCGTGGGGCCGCGGGAGTCTAAATTCTTCCGCAGCCCCACACTCTCGTGCCGGCCCGGTCTGTCCGGGCCTCGTCTCCGGCACGGGGTAGTGGGGTGTTAAGCTACCCCGTGCATCGCCTCAGAGGCGCGCGCTGACACTCGCGCGCGCCTCCGCCTCGGGGTCCATCGAATAGGGGGCGGAGACTTCCCCATGTCCCTCGCCCCTGGACCCATTCATGGGGGGCGGAAGAGGGCGTTATCCGCCCTTCTTCGGCGCCCGGTGCGTCTTCTGCGGCCCGGGAAGGGAGTTGAGATCTCCCTCTCCCGTTCCGCAGCTTCCTTCTGCGACATCACGTCCTCGCAGAAGGACACCACCGCGTCCCACGACTCTGCGCTGCCGGCCATCCTCCGCACTACTGCCGGCAGCGTCAGGTCGCCTCCTACTTCATTTGTGAGGACACGGCGCTGCTCCTCCCAAGCTACACACTCGGAGAGCGTGTGCTGCGCCGTGTCCTCCCCGCATTGGACGCAGTGGTGGCACCGAGCGTCCGGCTCCCTGCCTAAGCGACGCAGGTACTTGCCGAAGCAGCCGTGCCCCGACAGCACCTGCGTCACCCTGAACGACAGGGAGCCGTGCCTTCTCCCGAGCCAGTCGTCGAGTACTGGCCGGATCGCCTCGACGGTAACGAGGCCGGCGGTAGGGCGCATAAGCCTCTGCCGCCAGTCCGCCACCAGGACCTGACGGAGCTCCTCTCGGTGCAGCTCGATCTGCCGCTGCACCGGACTGGAGCCCCGTTTCCGCTCTTCCTCGCGCCATCGGTACAATGACGCGAGTACTTTCGCCTCTAGGTCCCAGGGCGGGGATCCGGCCAGGACGCAAGCCGCCTCGTAGGAAATCGTGCGGTACCCGCGGACGACCCTGACGGCCATCGCCCTCTGCGGCTTGCGCAGAATGGCGAGTGTTCCGGCCGTCAAGTCCATCGCCCACACAGGGGCCCCATACAGGGCCATGGACCGCACGATTCCCACGTATAACCGCCTACAGGCGGCGCTCGGGCCCCCCATGTTGGGAAGCAACGTTGATAGCGCGCCTGCTGCACCCATCAGCTTGGGCGCCAGTCGCCGGAAGTGGGCCCCGAATTCCCATCGGCTGTCGAGCACCAATCCCAGATACTTCATGGTGGACTCGACAGCTATCCGGGCCCCACTGACCACGATATGCGATCCCGGCGCCGGCGCACGCCGGGGGCCATGGAAAACCATGGCCTCCGACTTGTCAAGGGCCACCTCCAGGCCCAGGCGCCGGATGCGGTTCACCACCTGTGATACCGTAGCCGTGGCTACCAACGTCGCCTCCCTGTGCGAGCTCCCCCGGGCAGTGACAAGCGTGTCGTCCGCATAACATGTCAAGTCGGCGCCCGACGGGAGCTCGCACATAGAACTTCCCTACATCAACCGTCGGGCAACTGCCCGCCCGACACAACACCCATTTGGTCTGCCGATCCTCCCATTTTTTCTCTATGGAGAATGAGTGAAGATGTAAATGAGGTTGCAGATAGAGCAGTCAATCTATTCTGTAATTGTCTCAAAGTGAAAACTTAAGTAGGTAAGCCGTGTCATTTGACATCCACTTAGTGGCAAAGTCGTGGTGGCCTAGTGGTTAAAACACCAGCCTCCCAAGTATGAGTGTGCGGGTTTGATTCCAGGTCAGGCAAGTGCCAATGTAACTTTTGTAACTTATATGTAGGTACTTTCTAAGTATATCTTGGACACTGATGACTGATTATAAGGTGAAGGAAAACATCTTGAGGAAACCTAGACTTTAAGTCTGAAATCGCCAACCCGCATTGAGCAAGCGCGTTGATTACGCTCAATCCTTCTCTGTATGAGAGGAGACCTATGCCCAGCAGTGGGACGATAAAAAGGGTTTATGATGATGAATGGTAAAGATTGACACGATTGACAGCCCACTTCAATGGCTAAACTTAGATTTTGTCAGTGAGATTTTACCTAATTAATTAGTTTAGAAGTAAAACTCAGCCGGTAGATACTACTGACAATTAATGATTGTGAGCACTGACTGGACAGATATGTTATAACCTTTGTGGTTCCTTCCTCAAAAGAACTTTTCTGACGCCAATCTACATGGTCCTCACATAACCTATCAAAACTTTTATATTGTCTGGATTTTAAAAGAATCGCTTCAGTTTTAATAGACCTTTTCATAGTCAGATAGGAAATGCCAACCTCATTTAGTTTATAAAACATAATTCACGTGTAAAATGGTTTTAGAAAACTATTTCAGTATAGAAATTTAATCATTTATCATTCATTGTATTCCCTGTAGTTATGAAAAATAAAGCGTTACGATGCCAAATGAAAACAATGAAATAATGTAACAAAATATGCCCGTCATTGTAATAAGGAAACTTTTATTATAATCCATACACAATACTATTCTAGTTCACCTCACAACCCCAATAAAGCGACACGCAAATTACAACTTTTGCAGGTATGTGTGTGCATAAATAAATAATTAAAATAGAGGTTACAACTTGGTCGCGTGACTACTATGTCATCAAAATACCGCGAAAATAACCACCAAATAATAAAAAAGGAACATTAAATTCATCACTACATAGCATAAAACAAAGTTGCTTTTTCTTTCCCTATGTCCCTGTGTATGAGTAAAATTTTAAAAGTACGCAACAGATTTTGATGCGGTTTCTTTTAATAGATAGAGTGATTAAAGAGAAAGTTTTATATTTATAAAAATATCCACTAAATAGTGGAGAAATACCATTATTTTTGACGTTTCTAATGTGATGTCACACAATAAAATACATAAAAATACGACAAAATTAAGATCTGAGTACAAAGGTGCTGCTTATTTCTTAAGAAATTAATGAAAATAATGTACAAAATATTGTACACATTGGTACAAGGTCTACAGAAAAGTCCGCAATGGTATATGTCTATCTGTTATGGATATCCCACAATACATTTTTTGTCATTTACTTTTTACGACAAATATTGTCTAATGTAATTTTTGAAGCAATTTTAACCAATACAGCATTAATCCTTATCCTATTTAATACCTTAAATACATCGTTGATTTAATATAGATCTATATCGCCCTTTACAACATACAATTCAAATGAATATTTTGCAAGATATTACAGATTTAAAAATCGCAGAGCGTCGCGTTTGGGACGGTACCGACCGGCCGGGGCGGCGGGAAAGGCGCGCCGGGCTATGTTTTTTATACAAAATTCACAGTTTTCAGTAGTGTATTAAGTATCAGCATTGCACCCGTGCGAAGCCAGGGCGTGTCGCTAGTTTAAAATATTACCTAAAATAGTTTCCCCGTTCGACGATTAATGTCCGACACACCTTGGAGTTAATTACGTAACGCACTCACAATAATTGTAAAACCTTTCATTTTTGACAATTCGACAGCATTCTTTGAGCTATTTACGTTTTGGAGAAGGTGAATTTTTCAAACTTAAGAGCAATGGAGTAGTGTAATTTTTGATTTTTTTGATATCGAATACTTTAATCACATTGTAGCATTGTATATTATATACTAGTGCCATCATGTGACAAAACCAAAGAGTTAGCTTTGTGATAAAAAAAAAAGGTGTGCGTCTATGTCTGAAATCTCCCCTTGTCTATTGAATCTCTCTGTAAAACTGATTTTTATGAGAAATACAGCTGCGTGTAATGAACAGCTGATTCTCCATATTCTTAACTCAGCCAGAAGAGTGTCCATGGAGTTTCTTGCACGTTCTTCTCCATAGAAATCTACGCTTTGGAACGTGCAATTTAGATTCACTTTTCTTGGACTGACCGACATTGACTAAGACTAAACAATTTTGATTTTGATTTTAACATTAATTAAGATTTACAATCAAAATCTTTCGAATTATGAAAAGGTCATCATACCTATACTTTCGCCGATACTCTTGTCTACAAACTAAACTAATTTCAAGTTCTGTTCTGTGTTCTTGTTATTTCATTAAGAAAGGGATAGAAGATAATATAATTAGTTTAATCCTGACAAATTAAGATACTCCAAAGACTGTATAGAAGCAATCTATAGGTACAGGTACTAATATACAGTATGTTAAATAACAGAGGGCGTTCCCTTAAACTCGTTAATATACAGTATGTTAACTAACAGAGGGCGTTCCCGTTAACCCGAAATAGTATAGCATACATACATGCTAAAAAAAATATTTCCATTCGAAAACAATTTTTTTTTAATTTTTCCAATAAGAAAATATTCAATAAAAATTTTAAATTGACATGTAAAAGAAACACACTGTACACGCGAACTTGAAAGACGGCAAGGTCGCAATTTGTTTATGATACTACGCTACTATTTTGATTTAAAACAGGAGGTTTAAAATTTATTTCCAATTAGAATTTTTTTTTTCGGATTTTTTTATGCTTATTTTTCTATGCTGATATTTTTATTTTAATCTATTAATGATATATATTAACGAGTTTAAGGGAACGCCCTCTGTTATTTAACATACTGTATATCATTAATAGATTAAAATAAAAATATCAGCATAGAAAAATAAGCATAAAAAAAATCCGAATAAAAAAAAAATCTAATTGGAAATAAATTTGAAACCTCCTGTTTTAAATCAAAATAGTAGTCGTCATGTACTAGCCCCGCACGATGATATTGCGATGGAACCTTGTCACAATAACAGCGTTGTGACGTCATCTGTCACACAAAAGGACAGCTAGCAAAAGAATGTTAAATGCAAAATTAATATTAGGGTTAAGGGTTTATTTGTATTTTATAATTTTATTACACTCTTTATAAAGAGTGTATGTATAATAAAATTAATATTAATTTTGCATTTAACATTCTTTCTTAGGTATACTTACTCACCCATATTCTGACAAATAAACTTTCATTATTAAAAATTTCAAGGAAATAATTTTTGTAGACGTAAGAAAAATATAGGTGTATGTATAAATTAATATTAGGGTTAAGGGTTTATTTGTATTTTATAATTTTATTACACTCTTTATAAAGAGTGTATGTATAATAAAATTAATATTAATTTTGCATTTAACATTCTTTCTTAGGTATACTTACTCACCCATATTCTGACAAATAAACTTTCATTATTAAAAATTTCAAGGAAATAATTTTTGTAGACGTAAGAAAAATATAGGTACTTACCTATTCGTATATCTTTCTTACATGTATACTATGTTTTTCTAACTACATTTCTGTTAATTTGCGAGCGGGAATTGAACCAGAGTCCACTGTGTAGTAGTCATGTTTTAATTACTACCTACATCTATCAGCTTATAAATAAAACCAGGATAATATGTAAAAAAATGTATATAGTCTTCCGAATCATAACTGTTTTCTGTGTCTGTCGTTTCCGATTCACTGTCGTCGCCGTATTTATGACAAATAACTCGTCAATTATTCGATCTTTATTCCAATAGGTATTCCTCTTCAAGCCGTTTAACATGATTGACTTCCTTTCGCCAGTCATCTGGAGTTATTGACGCCAACGACTCCAACGTCAGAGCTTCAATGCGACTTTCCAACTGCTCCACATTCTTTTCTGACACCCTCATCTTTACCAGATTCCAGATGTACTCAATGGGGTTGAGGTCGCAGTTGTAAGGTGGTAATCTAACGACTTCATGGCCATTGCCAGCTAATAAATTGTCAATTTTATAATTTTTCGGCGGTCTGTGCCGTTTAATTAATAAATACAGTTCAGGTTTTGTACTGTCGTTGGGAAAGTCTCAACAATCAACTGTTTTTTATTGTTCATACTTGGTGGCCTATTCTCATCCCTACTGTGATAAGGGGCGTTGTCCATCACAATTTTGGAGTTGCGTGGTATGTTGGGTACTATTTTGTCTTTAAGCCACTTGGTGAAATACTCAGCATTCATTTGATCATAGTAATCCCCCGTTTTGGTGTCTGCTTTAAACATTAAAAGGGCATTGTCAACAAAACCGCTTTAACTTCCCGCGTGAACTATTATCCATCGGCGGCCGGGGCTGTCGTTCCGTCTCACTCCATCGGTTGCTGTTTGCCAACATTTTTCTACCGTTTAGTGTGCAATTGCATGTATTCACGTTTCGTCGAGATAAATAACGGGTCTTTTGTTATTACCAAGCGAGTCATTTTCTTTCATACGTCGTAAATATTTAGCCCTCCACGCTTGAATTTGGGGTCTTTGAATTAGGGCCAGTCTTTTTAACCGACTTCAAAAAGGAGGAGGTTACTCAATTCTACCGTATATATGCTTTTTTTTTATGTTTGTTCGCGCATAACTTCGTCGTTTATGAACCGATTTTAATAATTCTTTTTCTGTTGGAAAGAAGACGTTCCCAAGGTGGTCCCATGATAAGGATATCAGGGTTTGATGGTGGAAGACCAGAGAAAACAAGGGGAACTTTCAAAAGTTGCAGGGGCGACTAGTGCATTTCTTAGCATTTTCATTAAGTATTATAAAGCACTACAATTTAATAAAGGTCTGGAGTAGATCTGATGATGGAGCCGGGAGACAGTCGAAGGAACTCCTCAACAATTCACAGCAGCTACCTTGTGTTTGGGCTCGATTAATTTGTATTGATAAGAACTTTACACCTAGATGGGTTGTGACTGTCATAAAAGCTCTGATGATGAAGACAAAGGCCAGTTCCGGGAACTCCTCAACGGTTTACAGTAGCTACTTTGTGGTTGGACTTCATTCATTTATATTGATGAGACCTTTGCACCCATTACCCATTGGGTTAAAATAATGGTCTGCAGTAAATTTGATGATGAAGACCATAGGCAGTTGAGGGAATACTTACGGGTAAAAATTAAAGTAAACAAAATTACGTCGTTTCCCAACTATATTTGCGTCAGCTTCCAGTCTTAACGGATGCAACTGAATAAATAGGACTTTTAACAACTAAAAAGTGTAAAATAAAAACTTTTTTACAAAAAAAACAACCGACTTCCAAAAACCACTACAAAGTGAAAAATAACTAATTTCGGAAGTCGGTGTCAAAAAACGAATATACAAAACCAAAGACACCGACTTCCGAAATTAGTTATTTTTCACTTTGTAGTGGTTTTTGGAAGTCGGTTGTTTTTTTTGTAAAAAAGTTTTTATTTGTAGCATCGTTTAATTTGGTAGCCTAAATCACATTTCATTATTTTTCTTAATGTAGTTTCACTACCAGTATAATTAAGGTCTACTTTTGAAGCCGCCAAGATTTTGCGCATTGTGGGTATTTCTCTCCTCACCGTACACATTGAATCCATACTAATATTATAAATGCGAAAGTAACTCTGTCTGTCTGTCTGTCTGTCTGTCTGTCGGTCTGTCTGTCTGTCTGTCTGTCTGTCTGTCTGTTACGCTTTCCCGCTTAAACCTCTCAACCGATTTTGATGAAATTTGGCACAGACAATCTTTAGACCCTGAGAAAGAACATAGGCTACCATTTTTCCCGGAAAAAATTGATGTTTCCGAGGGAAATCTAAAAAGCGCGATATAACCGAACTCCACGCGGGCGAAGCCGCGGGCGGAAAGCTAGTCTATAATATTTCTTAAAGCTGTTAAGGAAAACCCGTCGAAATATTTCTTCTTTTGTCTTTTTCCTTTAGTAGGAGTTCTCATTTTGCTGCCACTGGCTGTTGCTGACTCATGCTCTCGTCTCAATTTCGTCACAGTATTTTTTGCAACGCCTGTGGCACATGCCACACACTCCGTGACTTTGATAGAATTTTGCAAAATATTTTTAATAACTGTAAGCAGTTGCTTCGGTATTAAAATGTCCGAAGCACTTTTTAAAGCACGGTTTATACTTTCAAGAACTAACTTACAATCCTCTTTCTCTTTAACAAAATAATTGTCCACTTTAATTATAATTTCACGAGCACGACTATTAATTAATTTCTTACTCATTTTAACGAGTAACAGTTAACAAAACTAAACAACAAAACTCAAGAATAACAATAAAACAGGATAACAAAAACAAAAAGCTAACAAAAATATTCGATGTGCGTAAGTGGGTAAGCGCGGACTGAACTTGCGAACGGTACCGACGGTGCGAGTTCGACTACGTCACCAAGATGGCCGCCAATCACAATATCATCGTGCGGGGCTTATATAAATAAATTGCGACGTTGCCGTCTTTCATGTTCGCGTGTACAGTGTGTTTCTTTTACATGTCAATTCAAAATTTTTATTGAATATTTTCATATTGGAAAAAATTTTAAAACATTTTGTTTTCGAATGGAAATATTTTTTTTTAAGCATGTATGTATGCTATACTATTTCGGGTTAACGGGAACGCCCTCTGTTAGTTAACATACTGTATAAATCTGAAGAGTTTGTTTGTTTGTTTGTTTGAACGCGCTAATTTCAGGAACTACTGGTCCGATTTAAAAAAAATCTGTTTGCGATGGATAGCTCATTAATCCAGGAAGGCTTTAGGCTATATAACATCACGCGGCGACTAATAGGAGCAGAGCATAACTAACTCCATGCGAACGAAGTCGCTGGCGGCCGCTAGTATTTTATATGAAGCAAGTGTCTTTGTTTCCCCCAGAACGCAGTTACTAGGTAATACGAACTCCATGGTAAGACTGATTATCAGACTTTAGAGTTTCTGACGACACATATGAGTTTTGGCCTCATTTTTCATAAGACTTTTAAAATTATTTCCAGTGTTGTTTAATAAATAAAAGTGCATGATTAATGTAGTAAAAAGTGTATTCAGTAAATAATTTATAAAGAACAGTGAAATATCGCAGCATTGTGGCCACATCATGACTTTGTCTCAAACCGCCCTCGTAAGACGGTTTACGCGGCCGTCTTTTTCGATATGAATAATTCATTACGTGACATTGGCTAAATGCACAAACCGTGCGAAGCCAAAAAGAAAGAAACAACAGAAGACGACACATATCGAAAGAACGTCGTCGTGAATGACTGTCGGGACTAAAATTGTAGGACTCGGATCCAGACAGACGTCTTTGTGTTAACAGGCTCATAATAAACTAGTTCGTATTACCATTAACGATTGCATCACTGCTTATCATCAGGCGGGATCGCAATCAAGCAAGGTTTTAACTTATAACAATAATTATTTATTTCTGCAAAGTCATACCCGGTGAGAGTCTCACTGCACAACACTGTCTCCTTGTCATGGATCTCTGCGTAAAGGCTCAACGCAGACGTGTTGAGCGCTGCCCGCGCCAGATCCGGTGGTGGCTGCTGGATAAAAACAGGTCCCAGGATTTCGCGTCGGTTATTGGTGACAAGTGCGCCGGTACCGATGGGGAGCCTGTTCAAGAACACTGGAACAGGATCCAGGCAGCTATTGCTGGGGCGGCGCGGGTAGTGCTCGGCGTCTCCAAGGGCGGCCGCAAACGTGACAAGGAGACCTGGTGGTGGAACGACACAGTCCAGAGGGAGACTAAGGTGAAGAAAGCCCTCTTCAAAACGTGGCAAGCGACCGGATCCCCTGAAGATCGCGACGCATACAAAGTTGCCAAGCGTGCCACTAAGAGAGCTGTAGCCAGAGCCAGACGAGACCACTTGCAACCGCTCTACGAGAAGTTGGAATCGTCTGAGGGGCAAAAGCTCATTTACAAGTTGGCACGTTCTAGGGTTAAAGCGGCACAGGATATATCCAAGTGCCGCTGTGTAAAAGACCCTGCTGGCAACCTGCTATGCGAAGACCTGGCGGTGAAGGAGAGATGGCGCTCGTACTTCCACGAGCTGCTGAATAAGCAGCACCAAGAGGTGCAGACACCGGAACTCCCTCCAAATCTTGGATTAGTGCCCCCGATAACGCCTGAGGAAGTCCATACGGCTCTTCGTCGCATGGCGAATCGGAAAGCTATCGGAGCTGATGGAGTCCCCATTGAGGCCTGGAAGGCGATGGGTCCTCGCGGTGTGGGCATGCTAACTAGTTTTCTGAACCGCGTGCTCCTGACCGGAAAAATCCCGAGCCAATGGAGGCTGAGTATTATTACTCCAGTCTTCAAAGGCAAGGGCTCGGTTCAGGAGTGTGGCAACTATCGCGGTATAAAGGTCATGTCCCACACCATGAAGATCTTTGAGAGGATTATAGACTCCCGGATCCGACAGGAGTGTGCTGTCTCGGAGTGTCAATATGGGTTTCGTCCAGGGTACGGAACCATGGATCCTATCTTTGCACTAAGGATCGCCATGGAGAGATACAGATCGAAGAACACGCCTCTGCATATGCTGTTTCTTGATATGCAGAAGGCCTTCGACTGTGTCCCTCGAGGGGTGATCTGGTGGGCACTGAGGTCCAAAGGGGTACCAGAAGCCTATGTTGACATAATTCGAGATATGTACCTCAATTCCGATTCCGTTGTTAGGACCGCTGTTGGTGACACAAAACCCTTCCCCGTCACCGTCGGAGTCCACCAAGGTTCCGTCCTTAGTCCGTTTCTGTTCAGCGTGATATTAGACGTTTTGTCGGATAGCATCAGGGATTCACATGAGCAACCTCCTTGGTTGCTTATGTATGCTGACGATATCGCGCTGGCGGACGCGGACAGGAATCGGCTGGTGCGGCGTGTGAATATGTGGAAGGACTCGCTCGAGAACGGAGGTCTGAAACTCAATGTGGCGAAGACCGTGTATATGGCTAGCAACACGACAGACCCCATGTCTGTGCGCATAGGCGGTGACAAGGTCGAGTGCACAGACCAGTTTAAATACTTGGGGTCTGTACTCCACGCGTCCGGCGACATTGATTGCGACGTCAGGGCACGTATTTCCGCAGCTTGGGCAAAATGGCGTGAGGTGACGGGTGTCATTTGTGACCCCAAAATGCCGGTTAAGCTTAAGGGGCAGGTCTATAAGACCATCATTAGACCTGTTCTCCTCTATGGCAGTGAGGCGTGGCCTGTGCTTGAGCGACACAAGCAGGAGCTGCGTGTCACGGAGATGAATATGCTGCGGTGGATGTGTGGAGTTACGCGGAAGGACCGCATCAGGAACTCCCGCATCCGTGGCAGTCTTCATGTCCGTGACATAGCGGACAAACTGCAGGAGGGTCGCCTACGTTGGTACGGTCACGTCTTACGAAAACCGGTATGTTACGTGGGTCGCAAATGTCTTGCCATGGCGCCTCCGCCGGGCCGGTGCAAGCGGGGTAGACCAAAGAAGTGTTGGCTTGACGTTGTAAGAGATGACATGCGTGCCAACAATCTCACACCACAGGATGCTAAAGATCGCGCGAAATGGAGGAAATTAAGTAAGAAAGCGGACCCCGGGCTCCAACGCGAGAGCCGCGGATGCGACCGGGATAAACGCTGAGATGATGATGATGAATAATTATTTATTTCCCACTGCTCTCAAAACGGAGAAGGAAAACATCAGGAGGACACCGGCATAGCCTAAAAGTTTGAGAAAATGTGACATTTACCATGCCGCCTTGGGGCCCGTATAATGGATTAAGGGCCACTCCCTATCACTAAAAAGAGGCAGGTGTCCCAAGAGTGGGAACATTATAGAGTGATTATACAAACATAGAATGATTATACCATTTTTTTTTAATTATTAATACTAGTGCTTGACTGCAATCCCGCCTGATCGTAAGCAGTGATGCAATCGTTGATGGTAAATCGCACTAGTTTATTAAGCCTATTCACTTAAAAAAACTTAGGAATAGGAAGGAAGACGGCAGTTGAGCGAGGTGATGCAATGTTAAACTCAACAACACGACCAACGATGCTGCGCCAGAGGGAGATTGATCTGGAGACTCTCCACGACCAAACCTCCGACACAACAACATTTGGCGCATCGTACCCGGCACACATCGCAACACAACTGCTCAGACCCGTCCTCCGTACGGCTCCACCAGACATCATGCCGAAACCCGACGAATCGCTTGGCGGCAAGACTTTGTCTGGTGGGGGGTAACTTCGCCGGCAGCCGATGTTATGGCCTACCACCGAGAAACCACCACCAACTGTAGCAACGGTTTTCATTTTGACAGTTCAACAATATTTATTGCGATATTTACGTTGTTGAGCAGGACAAATTTTTTATCTTATGTAATATTGACGTTTAAAAAGTGCTGATTCTCGGCCTAGTTTGAATAAATGATTTTTGAGTTTTGATTTTGAACGTATGAAGCATTGGATTAGTATTATCCTTCATAATTGTTCAGATTGAGATTGATAGTGGCAGGTTGGCCATTTCAGACAATTTAACTGAACTGCTACCCAACCAATTTTCTCGGTGGTAGGCCATAACATCAGCTGCCGGCAGAAGTTACCACCAGAAAAAGTCTTGCCGCCAAGCGATTCGTCGTGTTCCAGCATGATAGCTGGTGAAGCCGTACGGAGGACGGGTCTGAGCAGTTGTGTTGCGATGTGTGCCGGGTACAAAGCGCCGAATATTGTTGTGTCGGAAGTTTAGGCGTGGAGGGTCTCCAGACCAATCTCCCTCTGGCGCAGCATCGTTGATCGTGTTGTTGGGTTTAAAATTACATCACCTCGCTCGACTGCCGTCTTCCTTACTATTCACTCAGTTTTTGTGAGTGAATAGGCTCAAAATAAACTAGCACGCTTTACCATCAACGATTGCATCCCTGCTTTCCATCAGGCGGGATTGCGGTCAAGCACTAGTTTATAATTATAAAAAAAAAAAACATATCACCGTGAAAACACACTCTAAGCTTCACACATTTCTCCTACATAAGTTTTAACGATAAGATTTTCACAGAATCAATCAACAGGGTATGCCTATTTCATTGTATTTGTTTAATTACGAATGACAGTGTTATTTTTACCCAACAACATATAAAATTAATTTATCTGCCTTACCTAGCACCTATTTAAAAGTAATTACTGTGCGATTTGCCACAAATCAGTACTACATGCAACACGAAGGTGCACTGTATAGCCAAGGTCAGGTCTGATCGATTACATGTAATTACACTGGTGTGTAACCTGCCACTGGTGGGTAGGTTACAGCCCACACTCTCTCGAATAGAGAAGGCCGTTCCCTGAGCACCGCGGGCGCAGTGCAGTAGGTAGATGTCACATATCTTGAAATTTCTGAATCTAGGATGTCCTAGAGCCAGAAATTCATCATGATCATGTTGGAAACCATATGGTTGCCAAAATGATGTTTTCATTAACCGTTTTCAGAGCAGTGATGATGAAATAATTGACATAAATTACTGCGCCCGTACTGCGTCTGTATTCAGACTTATGAACACTTTTTTAGTGGCGGAAATCCTCGTGGATGCCCACCGCTTTGCGGTGGGCGGCGGGGTGTGTCAGAGTCTTACTGACTTAAAATCATCCTGGTATTCCTCCACACCCACGCCGGGTGTCGCGGGAACTTACGATATTTTGGCAAATCCTGATTCTGAATCAGAGCAGGGACCAACCAATACTGGGCTCGAAAAAAAAAAAGTATTTCGTCAATAATTAATGTCAATTTGTGTGTTTCACTTGGCAATATTTATATCGCTTACGTCCTTTACGTACGGTATTCAAAGTCCTTTACGTACGGTCGTACGACCAAAATGGTTGTGTCTACCACGGCACACCCATCGTAAATTTTGATAGTTAGGGTAAATGATCTACTTCCAAAGACATTAAATTTATCTTAAATCTCTTTGTATGAGGAGAGCCTATTGCCACACTAAATCTAAGCATTAGAATAACAATCAAGCCAAGGGACTAGTACTATTTATTCTGTGCCTAGAGCCCAAAGGTCAGCAATTCAGATAACGTTAGTCAGCGTGTTTTGCTATTAGGAAATTCCCAGCAGTAGCAACCCGGGATGTGCTGTCTTATATAATACTTGGATGCCTAACGACATCCTCAATAGTCTTGGGAAACGGTTGTATTATTTTGTCGTATATGTGCAATTTGAGAACTACGACTTAATTACTATATTTGTAATGTATGATTTCCCGTTATTAGTTGCACGACAACACCTTTGTCCCAAAAAACTAAACAATTTTTACGTAAGTCGTCTCACTTCCTGGCACACGATCACAGAAAAGACAAACTGTGCATCCTCTTTTTTTTTGTTCCGGGGTGGAAAATCCTCAACGGATGTCCGCCGCCCTGGGGTGGGCGACAGGGTCTGTCAGACTCCTACTGACTAAAAACCACCCCGGGGTCTCTCAGGTCACGTGAGCGCGGAGCCGCGGGAGTCCTTGATTCTGCCGCGGAAGTCCTTGATTCTGCCGCGGAAACTGTGCATCCTTGCCCTAACCTATTGTCCAACCCGCTGAAGTTAAATCACCAAGCCATGAGTCCTCAAGGGTAGTGGAAGACTTTTAACGGACTCCGGACCCAGATTGGCTCAAGAAAGGAAAACCTGTGCAGGAGATTCATAGAAGGCTACGTCTTGGAATGTAAATGATATTTCACAAAAGATGCGTCATTAAATATGGTGTCCTGCGTATCCTGTCAGCAGCATGCAACAGGATGTGATGGACGCTGATGATAGCGCCAAAGAAGTAGCCGAAGTCTGGGCCGAGTTGGTTAACGTTTTTAATGACACGCTATGTAGAAGATCTGTGTCGGTGTCTAAGATAAGTATATTACGTAATAGTAGTATATATACGCAATATCTTAATATCTTTAAAATAGCTTCAACAATAAAAACGTATAAAATATTCTCGAATATATGACATTTTTAATGGAATGATTAAACTATCATTTGCTTTAATGGAAAACTACTCTGAGTTTGACATCAAAGGGGTGAATTCTCTAATTTTTAAGAAAATTCGTATTTTAATGTTGATTTCAATCTATTGAAAATACAATCAATTAATTACATTTTTGACAAGTTTTTGACATTCATTGTTGTCGACATGTATCATTTTGGGGAAGTTGTATTGTTATCAAAGCCTTGAACGACTTTGATAACACTACAACTTCGCTAAAATGATTACTAAGCCGTCCTGCCTTAGTAATCATTTTGGCGTAGTTGTAGATGAATCGATGAATACTTGAATTGTCAATAAACTGTTACTAATAAAACGCGATTAAATATCAAGGCCAGATTGTCAACAATTTGTCTGAGCAGAATACTTGAATTTTTCGGTCACATAGCCAGGACTGAGGGACATAACCAGGAACAATTAATCATACTGGTAAGGCTAATGGCAAATGATCTAGAATTCTAGACGCCGCAGCCCACCTGACCAGATTCGCTGCACACTAGATACCTCACTACACGCTGCACTACATAATGGAAATAATGGTAATCAGTTGCATCCACTGAGATTGGAAGAAGACCCCGAAATAGTTGGGAAAAATCAAAGTGGATTGATTAACTAACAAACACGTCTTGAGACTTCTTCTTTTTTAATATTGTTCTGCGTGTATTTTTACCTTTTTGTTATAACTTGTAAACTAGCGCTTGACCGCAATCCCGCCTGATGGTAAGCAGTGATACGATCGTTGATGGTAAAGCGCGCAAGTTTATTAAGAGCCTATTCACTCTAGCCTTGAAGACACTCAAATTGTAATGTGACGGAAACACCGTCGCTGGCAAATTGTTCCACTCCCCCGAAGTACGCGGTATAAAAGAGGAAGCAAAACGCATCGTCCGGATCGCAATGGTGTCAACAACGTAAGGATGGAAAATCGCCGGACGACGGGGCGTCCGATGGTGGAACGGAGATGGGGGAATTAAATCATGCAATGCCCTTGCACATTCACCAGCATGCATAATATAGAAGACCGAAAGGCTGGCTACTCTACGCTTGTGCTCCAGGCTTAGGAGACCGTTTCGAGTTAATTCTGGGTCGCCAATCAGTCTCTTCGCACTCCTCTACACTGAATCCAAAGTAGCCAGGTGACATTTCGCAGCACCAGCCCAAATGTGGCTGCAGTACTCCACACACGAGCGGACCTGTGCTTTGTACAACATTAGAAGCTGCCCCGGTGTGAAGTACCGCCGGAACTTTGCGATGACGCCAAGTTTTCTGACAGCCACCTTGGCCTTGGACTCAATGAACTGCGCAAAGTTAAGGTTCGAGGAAATCTCTACTCCCAAAAGCTGAAGGCGGTTGGTGCACTCCAAGGATACATTCTGAAAAGTAGGAGCTAAGGTGAACGGGCTCCTTTTGGCGGTGAAAAGACACGCCTGTGTTTTGGCGGCATTGAATGCTATAAGATTGGCTTTGCCCCATTCGGAAACTGCCTGTAGTGCAGCACTCGTACGCTCTACCATAGTCTCTCTTTCGGTCCAGATTGTTTCCTTACTAGCACGAGCTTCCGGCAGGTATCTCCCCACAATTGTGCTGCCATCTGCATACCCATAGATACTATAAAAGTTCCTTAAAGTTAACCACTGATTATGACTTTTAACTATTATAACTTTTTCGACGTTTTATGTTTTATCATTTATGAATAAACACTATGGTGTTTAAGGGGTTTATCTTTATACACAACCACAACGATAATTAAAAATAAGTGATGTGTAAACGGCAAAAATGTATGGCTAAACAGTCGCTAACCGCCAGTTAACTTTATGCAAAGTTTATGAATAAATGGGTTTATGTATGATCAAATAAATAATGGCCCCGATTACCTTGTTCACAAACTAAACCAAATTTAATTTAAGTGCATCTTTTTCTTTATATATTATTAAGAAAAGGACAGAAGATAAAATGTTAGTTTAGACCTGTCAAATTAGTCCGCACCTGACGTAAATTGATGTATTTTTGGTCGCCATGTTTATAATCGCGTCTAAACTGTCTATGGAGTGGTTTTTGGCGGGAATGTCAAGATGAGTGTCACGCTCATTTTTCATTGGACTTATAAAATTATTTATAGTGTCGTTTACTAAATTTATGTGCGTGATTTATGTAGTAAAAAGTGCATTCAGTGAATAATTCACAAAGAACAGTGAAATATTGTAGCATAGTGGCCGCATCATGTCTTTACGCCAAACCGCTCCTTATCGTCCAAACGCGAGAGACGAAAGGAGTTAGATTAGTTAGGATAAGTTAGGATAAGTTAGGATTAATTAGGATAAGTTAGGATAGAAGTTTACTCAAGAATATATTTACTGAAGACTAGGCTGTATGGCGTACTATGCCTTTGCCTTTTCCATTCGCCCGAACGGAAAGAAATGAACCAAAAAAAAAAATGTCTATGGAGTATCTTAATTTGACAGGATTAAACTAAAATGTTATCTTCTATCCTTTTCTTATTGAAATAGAAAGAAAAAGATGCACTTAAAATTAGTTTAGTTTGCGAACAAGATAATCAGCGTCATTATCTTATCAAAATGTTTACCTTATCATTTTCACTTGCATCTATCGATAAGTACGAATCATTTGATCTGACTTGGTTTACGATACGAGTTCTGCTAAAGCAAATTTTTTGTTGTTACATTCATTATTAAATACTAGCGGCCGCCAGCGACTTCGTTCGCGTGGATTTAGTTATGTTCCGCTCCTATTAGTCGCAGCGTGATGTTATATAGCCTAAAACCTTCCTGGATTAATGGGTTATGCAACGCAAAAATAATTTTTCAAATCGGACCAGTAGTTCCTGTGATTAGTGCGTTCAAACAAACAAACTCTTCAGCTTTATATATTAGTATAGATTAATAAATTATAGTTATATACAATTTTTCCGATTGATATAATGATAATATCCTTCTTTGAATACCTAATAAAGTAACTATTCAATAACAAAGAAGAATATCTAGACAATGACCTCTTAATTTCACCTCTGCGCCCACGCAGCACAAAAAAAACAAGCATCCATTTGACCATACATACAATCATATGACATAGTTCCATAACTTCAGCGTATGAATAAATCAGCTGACTACTAAGAACATATTACAGACAAAGTCTCAATAAAAACGTTTCCAATTTTCCATAATTAAACGGTCTATAAGTAAATTATATAATCTGTGCGATGACCTCATTGATAAAAAGCAAGCGCTGATAATACCGATACCCACAGTCGGGCCGTAGTTAAAAAACATGCATCATCTGTCAAGCCCGAAGTGTCATTCCGTCACGAGTTATCGAGGAGAGCGCACGCGCCTCAGTTTAAAAAAAGAATTGTTTCTTTGTGTGTGTAGCTATGCTAGTGTGCACATTGTTTGTGTTATGCCTTGCGTACGCGCATGGTTTTCGAGTGGAAACTACAGAAGGTGTTGTGGAAGGATCTAAGGCAGCCGATGGAGATTATTATACGTTCTATGGTATACCTTATGCGGGACCGACATCAGGAGCAAACCGGTTTAAGGTAAGCGAATTAACAAGGCCTTTTTACTTGGAGGTAGCATCTACCTTATGATTTGAAATATAGGAATGAATGAATTGAATGAAATGAAGGATGAATGGCGAAATGTATGTCTGGTTTCTAAAAATATGAGGTTTTGGCAATTTGTTGTACACGTCAGTTTCTATGTTTGTTTACACAATATTTAGAGCAGGTATGTTAAAGCGTCACGTCACGCGGCCGTTGCGCAAGGAGGCGCGGGTACGATCCCCGCACAGTGCAAATATTTGTATGCATGAATATGAGTACATATTTGCACTGGTCTGGTCGTGCCTCGGAAAGCACGTTAAGCCGTTGGTCCCGGTTGCCATACGAACATCTAGTGGCAGTCGTTACGGGTTGCTGGAGCCCTCAAAAGTCTAACTATTGGTCTAACTGCAATGCTTAGATATCGCCTTCGGGTTGTGGAGGTCAGACGGCAGTCGCTTCACGGAAAATATCGAAGTTTAGCCAAAATCAGCAGTTAGACTGGTAAAGCGGACCCCAGACTCCAAAAGCTGAAAAGCTACGGATGCGACTGGGATTAACGCTGAGAAGATGAAGATGTTAAAGCGTCAGGTGTCATGTAGTTCCATTTTGGAATGTATAAGTGGCGGGAAACCCCGTTTAGATAAAATGTAATTTGTAATGTTTTAGCGTAATAAGTATTGTTTTGAGAAAATTAACACTGGGATGATGATGATTGCTTTGAGAAAATTCAACAAGTCAGTCAATGATCCGTGTAAATCCCGGCAATGTGACCAATCTCATTCCTCATTGTGTAAAGCTTTTATTTTATAGGTGACTCATTAACATTGCAGACAATATTTTATTGCTAATTGTTATGCATTTATTTCATAATGTTTTGTATGTTAAATGGTGATTTTTCATTTGTTAACATTTGCTAATCTTCTAAGAACACCATCTTTTTTATACTATGAATTTTCTGCTACTGGATCTCGTCCCAAACAACTTGGTGTTGTGCCAATTGTTTATAATATTTCTGTCGTCACATAATCATTCACTCTTTCCTTCATTAATTACATTCTTGACACAAACCAAGGCGAAGTGCTTCGTCGTGTTCCGGCATGTCTGGTGAAGCCGTACGGAGGACGGGTCTGGGCAGTTGTGTTGCGATGTGTGGCGGGTACGATGCGCCAAATGTTGTTGAGTCGGGAGTTTGGTCGTGGAGAGTCTCCTGATCAATCTCCCTCTAGCGCAGCATCTTTTGGTCGTGTTGGTCTTGGGTTTAACATTGCATCACCTCGCTCAACTGCCGTCATCCTTCCTATTCCTAAGTTTTTTAAGTGAATAGGCTTAATAAACTAGTGCGCTTTACCATCAACGATTGAATCACTGCTTACCATCAGGCGGGATTGCAGTCAAGCACTAAGTTTATAATTATTTAAAAACAAATTTAAAAACGAAGTCACTTTAAGCGATTATTCCATACATACACAAATAGGTATAACTATAGTTTCACGAATGTGAGTACGCATGTTTTCATAGGACCTGGCGCACTAAACTGTTCAGCCGATAGCAATTCCAATATTTAATCACCAAATACCAAACTGTTGCTTATATCCTTCAAAATAGGGTTCAAATCGCAATGCAAAGTTGTTGAGAGTAAGGTGCTTGTAACTAGCCTAGTTCCGTTAAATGTAGCTTTGATTTGTGTCAATGCAATTACTGTTGGGACTAATGAAGTTCCGTTTCGGAGGGTAGGAGGAATAGCAGTCGTGAAAAGCTAAGAAATTGATTGAAATAATTGGAACCATGTCCATATTCTGGAAAAATAAACATAGTGACACGTGGTAGTCATACACTCATGTCCATCTTTCATGTGTGTATGTATATTCATTTTTTAAGAGCTGGTTCCAGCCTTTTGGCCTCGTACATTACGTTCTGGTTCTATTAAGTTCCGTTATTTTCAATTAGATACTTTGTTTTTATAATTTCTGTGTTTAGTCTAGTTTAGCGAGTGTGTATGACTCACAATAAATTCTTTTTATTTCTTTCCTTTGAATGGAGTTTTTTCAAAATCTAAAACATGAAATAAAAATAACTTTTATTTTTATTTCATGTTCGCATATTTTATTTTATGGTTGAGTCGGGAAAGACTCGACTACCATGACTTTTTAATCGTCTTACAAAGATGTTTCACTGACTGTATCCGACATAATACACAACCAGCCGCGATTATTTGTTTTCTACCTTTAATTAAGATAATAGGTACAGCGAAAAATAAATAATACATCAGAAATACGAAGCATCCTGTTAATAATGTTTACGTATCAAACGGACAAAATACCGCAAGTCTATTGGTCAATTCATCTCATTCATCATTTTCTGAGACAAAATAACGTAAGCCAATCTAGCATAGTCCACGTGGACTGTCATCCAATAAGAATGTCGGACGTTATCCTTTAATTAACAAGTGTGGCGCGCGCGACATGTGGTGTCACTTTCACTTAAAAAAATAGGTGGGCTCAGTTTGCGTTCTAATCCCGCAAGCGACACATAGCGGGCGACCGGGAATCACGCGTTATTCGCGACCGCTAGACGAGAGTAGAGTACGTAGTGCAACAACTAGTGAATAGGTTACCTACTTACTTAATTATGGGGGATAGAAACTATCAGTACTCGAATATCGAGTGGCTAGAAATGGTGCGCCTGTACGCAATAAGTGGTGACAATTTACGGGAAGCAAGAAGAATGTACGCTGCGCCTAATCACCTCGAATTGTTACGCAACCGAGGAGTGATCAACCCGCAAGTGCCAGGACTGCAAACCATTTTAGCAGCAACACAACGGCTGATAGATCACGGCCAGTTTCGCACCCCATCGCACGCGCAAGCGCGGGGCCGCACACGTTACTCACCTGTTCTCGAACTTCTCGAAGAGAATGTCTTGGATTATTTCGAGCGACACCCGCGACGAAGTACTAGAGTGGCTGCCAGACATTTCGGAGTCAGCCAGTACTATGTTTGGAAAGTGTTACATGCGGAAGGATTGCACCCGTATCACTACCGACGAGTACAAGCCTTATACGGGACTGATCATGAATCCAGAATAGTATTCTGTCGCTGGCCTAGGGAACATCCTAACAACAATATTCTCTGGACGGATGAGTCCACGTTCACTCGAGTTGGGATGTTCAATATCCATAACGAGCACTGGTGGTCAATAAACAACCCACATCTAATCCGAGAACATTCCCACCAAATCCGATTTAGTGTGAATGTGTGGGCTGGGATTATTAACGACAAAATAATTGGCCCTATTTTTATTCAGGGTAACCTCAGCGGTGGAACGTACCTAGATATGATACAGAACGCAGTTCCCGAGTTACTGGAAGATGTACCTGTCAGCTGCTTAAGAAATCTGTACTACCAACACGATGGTTGTCCCGCTCATTATTATCGTTCAGTGCGAGAGTACCTAAACCGCGAGTTTGGTGACAGGTGGATCGGGCGAGGTGGTCCCGCTTGGCCAGCTCGCAGCCCGGACTTGACACCATTAGACTTTTTTTTTGTGGTCTGAAGTAAAGAGACTAGTGTACACCGAAGAAGCACGCAGTGTCGAACAATTAAAACAGCAAATAATTGCTGCTTTTGATACAGTGAAACAAGACAGAGTGACTTTAATCAAATTAAAAGACAATATTCAAAAACGTGCCTCTTTGTGCATCGAACAAAGTGGTAGACAATTTGAACAGTTGCTGCAATACAGGTAAAGACTGCTTATCCACGTAATATGCACATGTAAATAAAAAGTGATCATTTTTAAATGCGAATTAGTACCTAATTAGTGTAAATAATTCAGTTGATTCCATTCTTTAAATACGCCAGAAACACAGGTGCGTGGCAATGTACTCGTTCTAGCAAACAGTAACAAACTGGGTGCAAAGCATTGAGTTATAATGTACTAGGTAGGTACGTACGGAGTGTATTATAACTCAATGGTACGAAGTTGCGAACATTTTTAAAATGTTTGTTAAAATTGCTACCTGCCTTTGTGCGCGAACACAAGTCATATCATATCTGTAGACTCGCGTCGACGTGTAGGTTTGACACATACAACACATTATTTGTTTGCGAACAAGATTTGCATGAACAATTTTGGTGAAATTTCGCCTAAATTACAACGACAAATTGATTGAAGTTATTGAAATCGGCCGTATGTTTCTTACCTACAGCTACCTTGTAAACATACACACTACCTCGAAAACAGGTACATAAGAAACTCTGGTCAATCAAATTCCCATTTCGGGCGCGCAAACATGTACAAACAGGTTTGCGCCGCGCGCCGGTCGACTCGAGAGGCCGGCCGGCTCATGTTCATACACCCTTCACCCCGCCCGCGCCTTTCAACTATCAGTCGCTTGATACTTATCCCCTCATTCATAAACGCTGTTTAAAGTTAACTAGTGATTAGCGATTCTTTAACCATACGTTTTTGACCTTTTAACGACACTTAACTTTAATTATCCTTTATGAATGAACACCACAGAGTTTAAGGGGTTTATTTATAAACGATGATTAAAGCTAATTGACGTGCAAACGTCTAAAATGTATGTTTAAAAAATCGCTAATAACTAGTTTTATAACCTTAAGTAGCGTTTATGAATAAAGGGGTTAATTTGCAAACGAATATTACACTTGCACGTCATAGTAGATAAATAACTGAAAAAGTTTGTTAATTAACGATGGACTTGTGTAGTACCGTTTCAATCACTTTGATTCGGTTTTAATACGAAAAGTGTTTTTGACGGTCCTAAGCCCGTAAAAGTATGAAGGGAGAATTGGAATTACTCAAGTGGATTTTAATTTACAAACTGACCTACGCACTGATAGTAAGACACCTAACTTGCGTTGGTTGAATGAACTCTGACAAAGACGCCTCGCCCCGCGCCCCACGCCTCGCCCGTTCATTGATACCTGCGCTCGCGACAGGATGTTGTTATTATTTTTAACAAAGTGATAATAATGAAGAATAATTTTTATTTTAAAATTAATGAAATCTCATAAATACCTATTTTTATTTTATGAGCGTTAACTAGTCATTGGATACATGATGTGGATTGCTTTTGTAAGACGATTAAAAAGTCATGGTGTATAATGAATTAAGTTGCGCTTCCTTTGTTCCAATTCCTTATTCATAAACATTACTTAAACTATAGATAAGCGGCTGTTTAACCACACATTTTTGACATGGGAACGTCACTTAACCTTAATCATCGTTTATAAATAAATCCCTTTGTTTTATGACAAATTATAATTCTAATTTTGTCATAATCGACTTCTCGATTAACACAAATCGCTTGGGAGTAATGAAACATCACTTAGATAAACTAATGAGGGATATTTATTTATCAGACAATTCTTAGAATTAAACACGCAATGAAATGTTAACCCATTTCGATAATTATACCTAAATTAAAAGGTAGGTGAATAGATAATGTCATTACGAATGTTAATAAACATAAGTAAGTCATTTGATGATTTCCCTTCCCAATAAAAAAAAAGGACACGTGTGTTCTAGAGGTAACAATTAAAGACATGTGGCAACTACCAATGTGCCAGGGATCGCATGGGGAAAGAAGGAAAAATGCTTTTATTGACATTACAGCAAAAACAAAGAACCTCATCTCAGTATTACGTCAGATGACATCACAAGGTGTAGGTGCCACCTGAAGCTGATTTACAGCTTCAATCCACCCACCCATAGGCTGTAATAACAAAAACTGATATGCTATTTTTATATTTAAAGAGCTCAGAGTTTCTCTGCGCGATCGAATCAGAAATGAGCAGATCCGCAGAAGAACCAAAGTCACCCACATAGCTCTTCGAGTCGTTAAAATTAAGTGGCCGATGGGGCAGTAAGGTTCTGGAGTAGCGCTCACATACAGGATGACGCAGCATAGGGAGGCCTATAACAAGCTGAACCGATAACCTGGTGAAGGTCGCGGGAAGCCGAAGGATGCGAGCAGCACAAGCCCGTGATTATGGAAAGCGTTGGGAGAGGCCTTTGTCCAGCAGTGGACCTCTATAGGCTGAAGAAAAAGATATGATATTTTTATAGAAATTTCCGTCAGTTATAATAAATTGACATAGTTAATTAGTTAAATCAAACCACGTGGTCTGATTGCTAAGACAAAATGTGTTTACTTTGTTCGAAACGACGCAATCCGTGCCCCAGAAGTGGAGACTGTCCTTAAGTTGATTGAAGAGACAAGCATGACGTAAACATTTGTTCATGACAAAAAAAGTTTTGTGAAAAAAACACGAATCAAACCATATTTTAGGTACCGACGCCAACACATCAAACTACTAGAATCTGTCAAATGTATTTAATAGATTTCAACTTTATTGTTAAAGTATTAAAGTTCAAGGTTGATTGGGAATAGATGCGTGAAATTGAATCAATACCAGTATTGTAATGAATCATTGTTGCAACAAACCAAATATAGTAGTGACTACATTGATAAAATATTAAACTAAGGTACATATGTCATTAGCGCACTGAAAATGAAGCGTACAAAAGGAAGGAAAGTCCTGCATCTCGCCTTAGTCACTCTCGATACATTCGTAAAAACAAACGACAAACACTAACAGCGCAAACGACAAACACTAGCCATCTTTTTCTTCTCTATGCTTTAGATTGTGCCCCATCTCACTCACACTGTACCAATGTATGCCGAATAAAAATATGCATGTGTGCTGCTGCTGTGTTCGGCACATTTTTTTTGGTCAGTTTGTTAGAATATATCGTATCCGTTTAATATTTTATCAATGAGTGACTAAAATAAATTAAGAATAACGTTTGTCTAATGGTCGCTGGCGCAGTAGCGCTGCACAAGGTCTGAATTTTGAATTCCGTAGACGGGCAGTGTTATTAAAGTTTTCTAAATGGATTTTATCATATAACTCTCGAAATGTGGGTGGGTATAAGAACACCTCTGCCAAACCCAAGAAACAAGGTGTGTTGTTATGTAATAAATACGTCTATGTATATGCAAACAAGATGCACACGAAAAATAAACTAAACTATGTAGGTAAACTCAGATGACCACTTCAATCAGCTAATCTATACATAAATACCTATAGGACAGTAAGCCACGTCTTACGCAAACCGGCATGTTACGTGGGTAACAAATGTCTTGCCATGGCGCCACCGCCGGGCCGGAACAAGCTGAGTTGACCAAAGAAATGCTGGCTTGACGTTGTAAGAGATGACATGCGTGCCAACAAGCTCTTACCACAAGATGCTAAAGATCGCGCGAAATGGAGGAGAATGTGCAGGAAAGCGGACCCCGGGCTCCAACGCGAAAGCCGCGGATGCAACCGGGATAAACGTTGAGATGATGATGGGTATAGTAAGCTTATTTGAACCGGTGGCGAAGACACTAATGGTGAACAAAAAAAAAACATTATTTCTCACATATACAACGTGTAACATAAAGGGTATATACATAACAAAGGCATGGCATCTTTACATGATATCAAACGATATTGGATGGGTTTTTTAATCCTATCTCTTTATGTTAGGAAGTTATGAGGAAAAACACCGCCTGTGATAGGCTACTATCATACTAGTCGCACAGAGATATTGAAGACATTTATCGAATTTTGGCAAGTAACGTGACGGGTAACGAGTAGTTATTAACGTATGTAGTGTGTTGCCACGTTTGTTATGATTTTAAGAAACACACGAAACCGAAAATTTGCTACCAATTTTTTGAGTATTTTATTTTGAGTTGAAACCTTTCGATATCGTTTGATATCATCTAAAGATGCAATGCCCTTGGTATGTATATACCCTTTTTGTTACACATTGTATTTTGATGGAAAATCATAAAATAGAGGTAATTTGATATCAGCTCTGGGCGGGCGAAGCGAAAAACGTGTCAGATTTTTACTGACTGAACCCACCTGTGTTTTCTCACTTGCTAGCGCCAGGAGCCACACAGTATCTATTTCGAACAACCTGCCAATTATATCCACCAAGAAAGATAAGTTTGCTACAATATACTTAGTTATTCAGATATCAGTGGCAATATTTTATATCTAGTAAGTGTATTTAGTCAAACACTCAGGGCGGGTAAGTCAAGTAGTCAAGGGATCCAATAAATAACACATACCTAACATTGCTGTACTAGTTTTTAATGTAATGTTAGTCATATGTTACAATATGTTTACGGCCATTTATTTTTTTCAAAAGGTTTCACAATTAAATAATATTCTGCATAGTCTGCACCTGTCGATCGATTCTGTAAAGATTTCATCCTGAAAAGTTAGGTGAATTGATATGTCAAACCAGCTTGACAGATTACTTCACAAAGTTGTAAACAGTGCGGTGGTTACAGAATTGCACTGCAGCACTATGTAGGCCATAACATCGGCTGCCGGCAGAAGTTACCACCCACCAGACTAAAGTCTTGCCGCCAAGCGATTCATCGTGTTCCAGCATGATGTCTGGTGAAGCCGCACGGAGGACGAGTCTGAGCAGTTGTGTGCCGGATACGATGGGCCAAATGTTGTTGTGTCGGGGGTTTGGTCGTGGAGGAGGGATCTCCAGATCAATCTCCCTATGGCGCAGCATCGTTGGTCGTGTTGTTGTGTTTAACATTGCATCACCTCGCTCAACTGCCGCCATCCTTCCAATTCACTCAGTTTTCTTGAGTGAATAGGCTCTTAATAAACTAGCACGCTTTACCATCCACGATTGCATCACTGCTTACCATCAGGCGGGATTGCGGTCAAGCACTAGTATAAACTGGATTTTAGAAATTATAAAAATAAATGATGACATTATGGCTCAGTGCTATCTGAATAATCAATACATATTACACCATGCTCATTCTCATAGTGGTATAAATCATCTATACTAATATATAAAGCTGAAGAGTTTGTATGTTTGTTTGTTTGTTCGCGCTAATCTCGGAAACTACTGGTCCGATTTGAAAAATTCTTTTTGCGTTGGATAGCTCATTAATCCAGGAAGGCTTTAGGGTATATAACATCACGCTGCGACCAATAGGAGCGGAGCATAACTAACTCCACGCGAACGAAGTCGCTGGCGGCTGCTAGTATTATTATAAAATAAGAAATTGAATCACCGACACGAGAAGAACAATTCATGTTTTCTCATTAATATTATTGTAACATGTACCTACAGTAGGCGGAAAACTCAAATACAATAGCATTTCTCGTGAGCTAGAATTTACAAACACAATTCGATTGAATGCAAAGGAGAACCGTGTTACCTAGAGGCAATTCGTAACAGCAGGCCATATCGGTTAAACAAATGTTTTCGTACCATGTTTGTTTAGTATATATAGTAAAAATACATTAAGAAATTGATAAAACTTCTACTAGATAAGGGCCATACTTTATCGTCTCTATTCGAAAGTTGTTTGCGTCCCTTATCTAAAATATGGTGGTCACTGGTCACACCTCAGCCTTATCTTGTTCAAAGTATAAATTGTGCTTATAATATGTTCCAGGCGCCGATTCCACCCTCTCCCCACGAAGTACTGAGTGCCACTGATAGCAACATCTTCTGCGCCCAGCCCACATCTCGAGGAATCGTCGGGGTCGAGAACTGCTTGACCCTGAACATCTTCACCAAAGAAACCACTAACCCGAAACCAGTCGTGGTGTGGCTAAACGTAGATGAATACACCACTTCCAATACTCAAGTCATCTCTGCCCGAACGTTGATAGAACAAAATATTGTTTTTGTATCATTAAATTTCCGGCTGTCCATTTTCGGGTTCCTGTGCTTGCGCGTTCAGGAAGCACCAGGCAATGCTGGCTTGAAAGACGTCATCCAAGGATTGAGATGGATACAAGAGAATATTGGGAACTTTGGAGGTGATTCTAAAAATATTATTCTTATGGGACACGCATCGGGAGCAGCAGTGGTCGATTTGCTAACTCTTTCACCGCAAATAGAAAACCTAGCGCACAAAGCTATTGTTCTAAGTGGTTCAAGCTTAGCCCCGTGGGCCGTAGCTTACGACCCTATTGGATACGCGGAACGTTTGGGAATTCAACTTGGGTACGATGGTAATAATCCAGCAAAACTAGCAGGACATCTAGTCGAAACTGACATTAATGTTTTGAATACCGCGTTGAATGAATTCAAATTCGTCAACAATACTCCACTGTTCGCACCATGCCTGGAGAATCCTAATTTAAACCCTAATAATACAGTTCTGAGTGAAGCTCCTATCGATGTTCTAAGATCGGGTAAATACGCCCAGATTCCAGTTATTTACGGATATACCAACAGGGAGGGCACAATGAGGGCAGACGAGGCAGACTTTGGAAATTGGCTGGCCTTCATGCAAACAAACTTTACCAGTTTTCTTCCAGTTGATTTGAAACCGGGTAATAATATGGCAAACGTATCATCAAGAATTCGTGATTTCTACTTTGGCAATGTTTCGATCAACATGGCGGTCATTGAAGACTACTTAGAATTTGAAGGAGATACCCTTGTACTAGTCTCGACTATCAAAACAGCTAAAGAAAGGGCCTTGACATCTAAGAGCGAAGTCAGGTTACTAGAGTTTGCGTATATAGGTACTAAGAACTCCCGATGGATTCACAACCAGATCCCTTTAAGTGGTGCTTCCCATGGAGCCTTCGTGAACTATGTGTTCGATGATGATTTACGTGCTGAAGATGAAGCTGTCAGCAAATCGCTCGTGGCGCGGTTCAGCGCATTCGCTTATAACTGGTAAGCATATTTTTATGTTATACTTTTTTTCTTTTATACCGCGTACATCGAGGGACTGGAACAATTTGCCAGCGACGGTGTTTCCGTCATACTACAATTTGAGTGTCTTCAAGGCTAGAGTGAATAGGCTCGTAATAAACTATCGCACTTTACCATCAACGAACGCATCACTGCTTGCCATCAGGCGGGATTGCGGTCAAGCGCTAGTTTATAATTTACTAGCGGCCGCCAGCGACTTCGTTCGCGTGGAATTACTTATGCTCAGCTCCTATTGGTCGCAGCGTGATGTAGCCTAAAGCCTTCCTGGATTAATGGGCTATCCAACGCAAAAATAATTTTTCAAATCGGACCAGTAGTTCCCGAGATTAGTGCGAACAAACATACAAACAAACTCTTCAGCTTTATATATTAGTATAGATTTATAAATACAATACGGACATAATCTATGGGAGCCATGTAGATTGGTGTCTGATATTGTCAGTTTCTGATATTGTGGTCGCAGCGTGATGTTTTATAGCCTAAAGCCTTCCTGGATTAATGGGCTAGTTTTCTTTTCTTATAATTTTTCAAATCGGACCAGTAGTTCCTGAGATTAGCGCGCACAAACAAACAAACTCTTCAGCTTTATATATTAGTATAGATAAATATAGTATCGTTGATTTAGTATCCCATAACACAAGTCTCGAACTTACTTTGGGGTTAGCTCAATCTGTGTGATTTGTCCGTAGATATATAATATTATCTGACAAAGAATTATGTCAGAACTTTATGAAAATGTGACCTCTGAGTTTGTTTCGGCCTATCTTCTCAGAGTAGTCAGACAGGATACTCCGAACCCATCTAGTTTACTTACAGAAATTAAATAGGTAATTTAATCATACTTTAGACAAAAAAAAAAAACTCGAAGAAAGTCTAGTAGCATCGAGTTTTATAATTACACTAAAAATTCCCAATTCTATAACATTCTGGTACTAGTTTGAAGTCTGTGACATCTTCCTCCTATTAGATGGGACCTAGACGTAACTGCTGAAAAAGGTGTACTATAGGTTAATCTCTATCGAGCCTTAGGTCTTACAGGACAGGACAACAGGAGTGAATGTTATATTATGTCCTAATTACAATATCGACATTTCACAACTTTTTCACTGCGACTTTTATAACATCGTTTGCTTTCCACTTTCCAGGATCAATGGAACAGTCAACGTCACCAGATCGACTTCCTGGGAACCCATCACCAAAACTACCACCAACTACCTCTACTACGGCGGCAACGCCGGTCCCACCATTAACGACATCATGATCTATGTTGAAGAGGCCAGATTCAACCCTCATGCACAGCGGATGACATTCTGGGAGAGTATTTATGCTCAGTATTACGTTGCTCCTGCGCAAACGAGTTCTTCTAGTACCTCTTTCAGTTGTATCTTCTTTGTTATGCTGTGTCAATTATTTGTTCGTTTGTTTTAATAGGGTTGTTTTATAAAGATGTGTTTTTATACATACCTATTTTAATTACTTTTTTTTAATAAATGTTGTAAGCGAATGCATGTGTTCAACAATGGGCTCATTTCAGCTAAATACTTGATTATTGTTTGTTGCTAGGTAAAACTAAGTAAAATACTTCTTATAGAAATAATAATTATAAATACTGCCCTGGATTATAAAAAAATATTCAAATATCTAGAATTGTATTAGAAATGGAATGTAATATACTCTTGGCACATGTAAGATAATCTTAATTTGTAAAAAAAATCTTGAAACGTCCAGAAATTTCGTCCCCTCAGTGTAAGAAAAAAAGTATGACCAATTTCATGTTAAATGGAAAACTACTAAGCATTTTACAAGACTTTTAATACATTTAAGTTGAGCTAAGATATTATTGATAGTAATTTTAAAGATATTGTAGGAGTGTAATAGTGACTCAGTATTGTTACGTTATCAAACACTTAGCAATTTAGATATTTTATTGTTAAATGCATTAAATCGTTAAGAACGCCAACTGTCGGGTTATTTAGTCGGTGCTTTAATAATTAAAAAAGAAACATGTAATGCAACTATTTCATAAAGACCTTTCGAAACTAAAGTGAGTTAAGCTTTAACTCCACCTGATGCTGTATCAGTAAGAGTGCAGTTTCATTTTGACAGCATAACAAAATTCATAACGTTGTTGAGGAGTCACATTTGTCCAACATATTATGAAACATTGGATTAGCAATATCCTTCAAAATTTATTCAAATTGTGATTAAGAGAGACTGCAAAACGCAATTGGGGCACCGGGCAGCGCTAACCAAACACCTAATTTCGTTAACGCTTATTAAAGCATTGTATTTCAGAAGATTTAACGGAAGTTAACGTTAATTGTTAACTCGTGACTGAAATTAACAATTTTTTTAATAGTTGCCCAGTCATTTACTTAAAAAAAAATAGTATGGGCTATAATGCCGGGGCGTGGCACGGCGTGATCCGCGCGGTATTATTGAAAATAGTCAGTACTCATTTAAGAGATTTATGGAAAGTTAATGAGTCTGTTAACAATTTAACAAAGCTAGTCCGTTACTCGAAATTTTAAATTTACCTATTAATGGATTAATGAACCCCAAGAATAGCCCTTGCGCGATCGAATCAGGAATGAGGAGATCCGCAGAAGAACGAGAGTAACCGACATAGCCCGAAGAATTGCAACACTAAAGTGACAGTGGGCTGGACACATTGCCCGTAGGACCGATGCCCGATGGGGCCGACCACGCACCGGAAGACGTTGCGTGGATAGGCCCCCGACAAGGTGGACCGACGACCTGGTGAAGGTCGCGGGAAACCGGTGGATGCGGGAGGCGCAGGACTGGTCGTCGTGGAGAACCTTGGGGGAGGCCTATGTCCAGCAGTGGACGTCTTTCGGCTGAAATGATGATGATGATGATGATTAATGGATTAACTGTATCGTGCTTTGGCTACTACCTACTTGAACCCGTAGCGATGTCAACTACACTTCATGACTAAATATATCAGTAAAGCATTGATTTATAAAATGTACGTATTATCAAGTATTTTTATCATTTAATTAATTGTTTTTGTACTATGAAAATCAACAAATACAGAATTTTTTTTTCTCAAAGTGGTTCCTTTTATTTTAATACCTACCTACGATAAAAGACTATCAGTAACAATTGGTTTCATTTATTTATTTATTATTTATATATTCTTTATTGTACACCTAACAAATATCGAACAAAACAATCAACACAAAAAAAAAACACAATGGGCGGCCTTATCGCTAATGCGATCTCTTCCAGGCAACCAAAGAATGGACAGATTCTTCCGAACCACAAATGGGACTGTCGTTGGTGCAAATATTATTACTACAACATACTAAGATAGATACACAAATACATACATATACATAAATAAATACATAGATACTAAACAGAACAAGTAGTTGATTTTGACAGTTCAACAACATTCATTGCATTATTTATATTGTCGAGCAGACACATTTCTCAAATAAATGAAAAGATGGATTAGTAATAGGTATGCTTCAAAATGATTCCAATTGATAGTAATAGTGTGTTACGCTATTATAGTGCTAGTGCTTCCACCATCCGATTTCAAGGTAGACAAATAAGAACTTTATTTCAATGACAATTAAGCCATTCCTAGCTGTTATATTCTTGATACGGCTGTCACAGGAACTTGGAGGTTGGCACAAGAATAGAGAGGCCTTTTCCTAATAGTGGGCGAAATCCGATCGTGGATAATGAAGATTTAAGAAGCGTATTTGTAACTACTTACGGTGGTATTAATTGTAGTTCAGTATGGGAACCTTTCTCATAGTGAACAATTATGCAGAAAAGTTTCACGCCACTTACCTGAAAAGAAAAAACAATATGTATTAAAAATATTGTAATCTGGAATAAGCACCTTTATATTAAGTATAACTAGAGCTTATTTTTAATAACTCAAGCCTGTGGTAGAAAAACTATTTAATTATTATGACTTTTGCTCAAGAAAACGTACATTACTCTGACAGCAAAATACAATATTAGCAACTTGATATCGAAGAGTGTTTATTTATATATACATACATATGTACCTACTTTATTGTACACCACAAAAAACCATGTCATGAAAAAATACATTGAAAACTACAAAATGTACAATGGATTACATAATCGCTAATGACACTGCATTATTCAGGCAACCTTAGAATGGGCATTGATTTTCCTGCATATGAAATGGAACACATCAGTGATATAACTGTGTATGATGACCCACCATCTTAACACCCAGCCTCTTTGACCTCTAATACCTAGTTACTAGGGTTATATTTTACTATAGGTACCTCTTGTTCAGATTGGTAATCAAGCTTTCGAGTTTCTGCCTACCCGTGACGCCTGTCAATGATCTACGGTTTAATATTCTTACCAAAGTACTTTGTACAGAGAGTTCTCGGGGTTTAAGGCTGGTTACCAATCCACAGACCAAACGCAGCAAGGTGTTTTTAATAATTTCAATTTTGACCGCAATCCCGCCTGACTGTAAGCAGTGATGCAATGGTTGATAGTAAAGCGCGCTAGTTTATTAACAGCATAATCACTCAAAAAGAAATTGACAGAATAGGAAGGAAGACGCCAGTTGAGCGAGGTGATGCAATGTTTAACCCAACAACTCGATCAACGATGCTGCGCCAGAAAGAGATTGATCTAGAGACCCTCCACAACCAAACTGGTTCTGACACAACAAGATTTGGCGACACCCAGCACACATCGCAACACAACTGTTCAACCCCGTCCTCCGTACGTATTCATCAGATATCATGCCGAAACACGACGAATGCTAGGCGTCAGGATTTTGTCTGGTGGGTGGTAAATTCTGCCAGCAGCCGATGTTATAGCCTACCACCGTGTTATATCGTAGTATTATGTTACATGACCGTGTCAAAAGGTATATTTCCCTGGAGAATTTCAGTTACGTGTTTGTAATACCATTGCGTGCAGCCTTGGGTAACAGCAGGTCGATTCTGAAAAATCTCACTGGGTAAACTTAGGTGAAGCGACCTTGGAGTACTCCCGCGGCCCCGCGAGCACGTGACTGGAGAGACACCCGGGTGGTTTTTAGTCAGTAGAAGTCTGACAGACCCCGTCGCCCACCCCAGGGCGGCGGACATGAATGAGTATTTTACAACCCGGAATAAAAAAAGTGACCTTAGAGTGTGTTTTCAATAGTGTCAGTCCCTAGCAATACTTGGGAAGGCAGCTAAGTTCAGGCTCACTTCCCTTAAGTCTTCACGGTGAGATGTAAGTTAATAGCGTAACCCATTATTAGTAGCAATGGGCTTCTGTCAACTGTTTAGCTACCACAGTTCATGGGATACAGCCTACTCAGACAGAAAATAGAATCTTAGTATTAGGGAAGTACGAAAATTCCCCATCGGGTACAGAATTCTGAAAATGGCCAAATTAGTGTTATTGAGGTCAGATAGGCACACGTTCCATGGCAAAAACTGGTATTTAGCTGCATGTTGTTTGACTGAACCTCTCCCAATGCAAATAAGAAAAAAAAATAGGCAGATTGATTGCCAAAGTTAGTCAAAAATATCACTTTACCTACGTTAGCTTTTATAGAATCGTTGAACTCCTTTTCTTTTTTGTTCTGGATGGGAAATCATCAAATGACCTCTACCGCTCTGGGTGGAGCGGAAGGGCGTGTCAAATTACTGTTTACTGACTGAAAACCACCCGTGTTTCTTCACTTGCCTGTGCGCCTGGGCCACGGTTTCTTTTTTAACCAACCCGCAACCCTGACCTAGTAGGCATTGGTCTTCGTGGACCCCATCTCGATGTGCTAATATCTCTTTGAGGTGCGCGTGAAACACAATGTGCCGACGATCCGGGCCTGGTCCTTATCGGGCGGCGCGCTGCCCACTGCTTTGTGTTTAAAGTTGCGATTATTGATTAATAGGTTCACTGCGTCTTCCTGTACTCCACTGAATCTGTGTGGTTCTTTGCTCAAAAGAAACTTATCTATATGACCTCGGGGTTCGTTTAAGGTTTTTGTTCTAAAAATGCTAAGATGGAAACATGTACCTCGTCTAGTTTTGTAACTAAGATTGAAGGGTGTTTGTTTTCCTTTTTTTCACAGGAACTCTTATATTCCAGAACGAACGAAAACATACATACCTACGCTCGTAAATTCCCGATACGCTAGTTTCAGGAAATTAAATCGTCCACAACTGGAGTGGTGCACCAAGTTGGTTGATTTACAGCGACAGTCAGCAGGGTAATTGCGTAATGCAGTATCAGTAGCAACGTTTCATTTTGACAGTTCAACGACATTCATTGCGTTATTTACGATGTTGAGCAGACACATTTTTGGAACATTTGGGACAATGGATTATCAATATGCTTCAAAATTATTCAAATTAATAGTAATAATGTAGTGGATATATGTGGAGGTATGAAGAACAGTCTATTAAGTTCACTCATCCTCTATAGTAAAGGGAGGTTCCTCCGACCAGATAGGTTTTATGTCTGGCGTTTACCAACGTTTGATGTTGGGAAGTTTTATGTAGGTATTCTAATTGCACGGTAAACTCTGCTTGCGAGATGTAGAATTCGTGTGACGTCAGTATGGCGAGTTGTTTGTTTGTGGCGTTTTGTAGGTAACGCTACATATAAAAAGAATTTAGTGAATAAGGCATCGCCACTGAAGCGGAAAAATGTCAACTCACTTTTGGAGTGCACTGTATAACCAACCGTATTCATAGATAAATACGTCGTAATTCGTGAAGACAAGCATTATAGGCTACCTTCATTATGCGGCTTAAGTATGAAATATTCACCGTCTCCTCTGATTCTGGTTATCATTCCTACACACTCAAATACCTACTATCTACTCATTAACTTAATAACGTAACTTTTTGCTGATACCTGATAAAAGATTTCCCTTACGCATTTTTTTAAGTTAGCATTAGACGTTTCATAGTGAACGCACAATGGATGTCATTTGAAATGTTTTGGTCAAGTTGAGTTGGGTTAGAGATAGCGGGAAAATTTAGGTACATAAAAATCAGTGAGTTTAGAATATAGTTTGATATAGAGTTAATAAATAAATCTAAAGAGTGAATATAATGTTTTGTGGATGTGATAAAATAGATGTTTCATTTTAGTTTTTATCATTTAAGGTAAGTAATCTATACTAATATATAAAGCTGAAGAGTTTGTTTGAACGCGATAATCTCAAGAACTACTGGTGCGATTTGAAAAATTCTTTTTGCGTTGGATAGCCCATTCATCCACGAAAGCTTTAGACTATATAACATCACGCTGGGACCAATATGAGCGGAGCATAACTAACTCCACGCGAATGAAGTCGCTGGCGGCCGCTAGTTAATGATAATAGGTATTTAAACACAAAGGCCCATTATCTGAATAAGTAGCTGGGGGTTGCTGAATTCCCCTCATTAATAGACAAAGTATACATGAGGATTTATCTCTAATTTTTAAATAAACCATGCAGTAGACACTGAAAAAATGTACGGTGTAATTGCCAAAAAACCGTGTCCGACTATTATTAGCGCACAAAGATTCCTCACTTAAAAAATTTGACTTGTCCTCCCTAGGCCGGACTTGCCCACCCTTAGGCCTCACTTGACACACGGCCAGAAACTGGGTACGTCCATGTATAAATGTCAACAGGGATGACTGGTCTGGGTGTGGAGGAGTCTCGGTCAGTATGTACCAGTACTGTTGAAAAAAAAATAAAAAAAAATAAGTAGTACTACAGTTAATTTTTCATTAACTCACATATTATCTTTACATTTTTGTATGTCGCAATAGTATAAGTTAGAGTTGGTGGCCCGCGCAAAGTATTCTCACATCCTTGATTTTCTAATGCAAGTTTTTGTAATAAATCTCTGAGCAATAAATCTGATTCTGACAGGACTGAAATCGTGCTCGATTAATAACGACAGGCGTTTACATACCATTCGTTGTAATCAAGTTGTGTTGTGTGTAAAAAAGAACTATTAAGACTAATCTCGCAGATTACTCTAGAAAGAATGGAATATGGGTTTATCACATAAATACGTATGCATAAAAACAAATTAATAACATACCCATTGAGTGAGATTATATTAAATCAATAAAAAAAAAACATATCTCTAAAATTACATTAAAAATAGTCTTATAGTTCTTAGTAAGAAGGCTTCCACTCAGTAGGGTTCTATGCTACTGGAGACCCACGACATGGCTCTGATTGACAGTGGTCATCCGAAAATGACGTACAGAAACAGAAACCAATATTTGTAAAGAAGATAAAACAAACAGGTAAAAAATGAAATGGCCAATACCTCGAACACTGATTTAAAAAAAGAACACAAATTTATTCGTGTGTCTGCGATTCTGGCTTCTATATCCTATTCATATAGGTTTTAAAAGATGTTTCTACCATGGAGGTTTCTACAACGGACTAACTTTGAAATTAAATTGTCAAAGCATTCAATAGGAATAGAGATAATTAACTGTTCAACAGTCCCGAAATTGCTTCCACTTGGCCACCATTGCTAAATTACGCACGTTTGCCACAAATGTAAACAAATACGTACACGTACGTAGGTACACGTACGTTTATGGAAAAATAACTAACAACTACGCAATAAAGTTTACGCTACAACAACGAACATTTGTGTATTTTTTTACAAATGTGCTAATTAGTTTGAAATCAACTTTTTTTATATGTATAATTATAAACTAGTGCTTGACCGCAATCCCGCCTGATGGTAACCAGAGATGCAATCGTTGATGGTAAAGCGCACTAGTTTAATAAGCCACACCAAGCACTCTAAAAAAAAAACTGAGTAAATAGGAAGGAAGACGGCAGTTGAGCGACGTGATGCAATGTTAAACCCAAGAACACGACCAACGATGCCGATGTTGCGCCAAAGGGAGATTGATCTGGAGACCATCCACGACAAAACTTCCGACACAACAACATTTGGCGCATCGTACCCGGCGCACATTGCAACACAACTGCTCAGACCCGTCCTCCGTACGGCTTCACCAGACATCATTAGAACACGACGAATCGCTTGGCGGCAAGACTTTTTCTGGTGGGTGGTAACTTCTGCCGGTAGCCAATGTTATGGATTACTTGAAATAAAATTGATATTTGTTTAATTTGAAATAGGGAGCGAGTGTGCAATTTAACTATACTATTGCCACTTTTACTATAGTTATTTTTACATTAGTTCTTGGATGCAATGGTGGTACTAGGAATATAAGTAACAAGTGTGTAACGAAAGTATAGCTATAACTATTATATTATCGAAAACATTAAACCTACTGCCCTCCTAATTATGTTGCGTCCTCCATTCCAGAATATTCTACATGGAGACAAAGAAGCAAGTAGCAACAACTAGAAACATGAAACATAAGAATGCTTCTCACGAGCTTTGGTTATCAATGTTATCATCTAAGTTACGTTACTTTCTGACGCCGTGTTCTGGCTAATGGTACCCTTTCTTGAATTAATTATTTAGCACAGGCTTTTAAGCTGAAGGCTGGGCTACATACATATTGTACAGACGACAGCATATCAAGCTACTATAATGTGTCAAATTTCTTTAGTATTAGATTTATCGTAACCTAAACAATAGGATATTTGACTAAAAAAAACTAATTAGTCCGTCAGTCAGATTTCCAAAAAATACTAGACACGTATTTTTTCCTTTTTCATATAAACAAAAAATGAAGACAACACAGCGCGTTGAAAACTCGTGTGACGTCACTGCACGCTACACTTTTTAGCGACCAGTGACGTCACCAGCTACCACTCCTGATCTTTGATGCCTGTTATATTTGTCAATTTTTATTGAATTGATAAAACAAAATATAAGTATCCAATATTTTTCAATAATCTGAATGACGGACTAAATAGAATATTTTTTTTTACCCAGGAAACATCCCTGTTGTACTTTCACAACACGTGGACTATAAATTCGAAGAAACCCTTCACCATCGTCACCATTAGCTTTGGATAGAACTTTATGGAACATACATCAGTTCTGTTCAAATTCAGGGATCTTACTAAATCCCTACTGGACTCACATTAGGACACATTCCATCAATGAATGTTGCAGGAAAATAGAAATTTGTAAAAAGTGAAATGTTTTAACAACAACAATATCAAATAGGTCAATTTTAGCATTACCTAATGTCAGACAGAAATACTGTATCACGCCGGTTTCATAAAGAGCCCTTAAGGACAAATAGGTAACACGCAAGTAAACAGTTCCAAAGTACATAAAATACAATTACTCAAATATAAGGGCGAAATTAATCATATTTGTTTCTAGAGTTTTCTAATCATAAGTGTTATCCTAAAACAAAATTGTTAATTTTTGACGGGACGTGTATGTTATTAAAAAAAAAACTGTCTTTTTAAAATCAGCACAAACACGATTAAGGCACATGGGCAAATGAAGGAAACACGGGTGGATTTTAGTCAGTAAAAAAAGTTAAAAAACTAAAACCCAACTACGACAAAAAACGGCGCTGAAAAAGTATAAAACAAGATTTTCAGAATACTGAACTGAACAAAGTTGCTAATAATGTAGTTGCAAGTAAATGGACACAGTAGTAATGTCATACAATACTATTCTGAAGTATGCAATATTCACTATGTAGAGATAAATTTTCATGTTTGGAAAGGCTTAGTCACACGTTACATATACCAACCTACCATAGCACCTTGGCAACGTGTGACTACGCCTTTCCAAACATGAAAATTTATCTCTACATAGTGAATATTGCATACTTCAGAATAGTATTGTATGACATTACTACTGTGTCCATTTACTTGCAACTACATTAGCAACTTTGTTCAGTTCAGTATTCTGAAAATCTTGTTTTATACTTTTTCAGCGTCGTTTTTTGTCGTAGTTGGGTTTTAGTTTTTTAACTTTTTTTTATTTGTACTATTTTGGTGTTAAAGTGTATTTGTGGCGCATATTATTAACAAAAGTTAAACTGATGAACTAAAAACTAGGTACTTGACATATTACATCTACACGCACATATAATAACATAAGCCCGAAGGCATATAGCGCAGAGGCCTTTTTATGGGAGATTTAGCCAGTTATAAAACTGTTTCCGCCTTCACCGCGTGGAGTTACTCCCAGCTTATGTCGTTTTCATGAGTGCATTACATATTCTATTAATGTTCACACTGCTCTACATTGCATAAAGCGATTCACAGTTCCCGTGATCCGCGCTTTACTCTTATCGCTCATATTTAACATCATTAAAGCATTCTTGTAATTATGTACAAGCATAAAACACTCGTGAAGCTCTTTCACGTGATACCAAACACGGTATATTTATTTTAATTTTATATTAACATAGAACTTTTTGTCCGCTAGAGGGCGCAATACTAAATTTGGTGACAAGCTTTATAGCTCATAACTAACAGAATATCGAGGCCCTTCTAATGGTACTGCAGCGGTCTTATTCTGATAAGTAGTAAAGAAGCTATGAACGCAAAAAAAGGGAATTATATGCAACCAGCCCATGAATACAGGTAAAGTCGCACGCAAATGCTAGCAATATATATATATATTCAAAATGTACAAGTAAAGCGCTTTCAAATGATACCAAACACGGCCTATTTATCTTAACTTTATTTTTTTACTCTGTATGTTTTGTCCGCTAGAGGGCGCCACAGTAGATTTTGTGAAACCCCATATAGCCTATAACCAGCGGACAATTAAGACGCTTCTAATGATATATCATTTGTCGAATTTTGATAAGTAGTTTAGAAGTTACGAGGGAACAGATGAACATACATACATACATACATACATACATACATACATACATACATAGCCTGTCAAAATCATAACCCTCCTTTTGCTTTGCCGTAGTCGGGTAAAAAGTCTGATACGCATTTCCGTTCCGCCCAGAGCAGGGAGACGTCATTTGTTGATACACAAAAAACGACCTACTTTTCTAATTTACATCTGATGAATGAATATTGTGGGTTTGACGGCTCTCGTATTTATACCTATTCCTAAGATAACAGTTATCTGTCGATTGAGAATTCGACCTCAAATAATGAATCAATAAATCATGGAAAAAATATAAGTAGGAAAGCACCACATTCGCTGCAAACATTGTTACCAATTCCATGCACCTCTGTGTCCTCGTGCCTCACATCAAAAGTTACGTTTATAAAATAAACACCATCCACATAACAATGATTTCCTGTTATTTATTATTATATAATCCACCATCATTGTTTAGGCGGTACAATAACTACTGCAGTTCTGACATTACGTCACACCTATTCATCGTTTATAATGGCTAATATGTATAGGCTGAACGATGGTTTATTCGTGGAGCCTATTTAATTTTAAAAACCTAGACCAGGTACAGATAATGTCATATATAAAGAATAATGTAAAGTTGTATATAGGAAAACCCTGTCCGAACCATAAGGATAATAAAGGTTAGGTAAACACTTGACCAAAAATAATATAAAATTTTACATAATCATCATAGTAACAATACTAATGAATTTTGAAATAATCCTTTTTTCCCGGGAATTAATTCCAATTTCCCCGAAATTTGGTAATTTTTAAAAAAGTGACAGCACCGGCGACAATAACGACGCGACCACGTCACAGGTGCCGCGTGCCCTGCCCCCCGCCGCCCACGGAAACCGTTGCTTATCACACATGTATTAAGTTACCTCTTTTTGCGAAATAATTTTTTTTTTTTGGCGATTTTTTTTTAAAGTTTAGCCTGTCTTAGTGGCCATTAGTAGAATCAGTTATCGATACCTAACAATACCTTCACGGATCGGACAGGGTTTTCTTTACATATTGTATAGGACTGTTAGAGCTGTTCCCCGCGAATTTAACATCGCGTTCTTCTTCTAGGTGTCATTGGCACAACTTATCTCAGACATCGGCGCCGATTCTGTTGTTCACGAACTAAACTACTTTTAAGTTAAGTGCATCTTTTTCTATTTCGTTAATAAAAGGATAGAAGATAACATTTCCATTTAATCCTGTCAAATTAAGATACTCCATAGACAGTTTAGACGTGATTTTTTTTTTTATTATAATATACGAGATTTTTTTTTATTTTTTTTTTTTATTTTTATTATACAATATGTAAAGAAAACCCTGTCCGACCCATAAGGATAATAAAGGTTAGGTAAACACTTGACCAAATATAATATAAAATTTTACATAATCATCATAGTCACAACACTAATGAATTTTGAAATAATCCTTTTTTCCCGGGAATTAATTCCAATTTCCCCGAAATTTGGTAATTTTTAAAACAGTGACAACACCGGTATTATTATAAGCGAATAGCGACGCGACCACGTCACAGGTGCCGCGTGCCCTGCCCCCCGCCCCCCGCACTGCGCCCGCGGAAGGGGTTGCATAACGCCCATGTATTAAGTTACCTCTTTTTGCGAAATAATATTTATTTTTTTAGGGGGATTTTTTTTTTTAAAGTTTAGTCTGTCTTTGTGGGCATTAGTAGAATCAGTTATCGATACCTAACAATACCTTAACGGATCGGACAGGGTTTTCTTTACATATTGTATAACTAGCGCTTGACCGCAATCCTGCCTGATGGTAAGCAGTGACGCAGTCGTTGATGGTAAAGCGCACTAGTTTATTAAGAGCCTATTCACTCTAGCCTTGAAGACACTCTAATTGTAGTCCGACGGAAACACCGCCGCTGGCAAACTATTCCAGTCCCTCAATGTACGCGGTATAAAGGAGGAGGCGAAACGCTTCGTCCGGATCGTAGTGGTGTTAACAACGTAAGGGTGGAAACCAGCCGTACGACGGGTCGTCCGCTGGTGGAACGGAGATGGGGGAATTAAATCATGCAATTCCATCGCACACTCCCCGAAATGCATCCTATAGAACACCGAAAGGCTGGCTACTCTACGCCTATGCTCTAGGCTTTGGAGATCGACTCGAGTCAGATCAGGGTCACCAATCAGCCTCTTTGCACGTCTCTCCACTGAATCCAAAGTGGCCAGGTGACACTTGGCAGCACCAGCCCAAATGTGGCTGCAGTACTCCACACACGAACGGACCTGTGCTTTGTATAACATTAGAAGCTGCCCAGGTGTGAAGTACTGCCGGACCTTTGCGATAACGCCAAGTTTCTTGGCAGCCACCTTAGCCTTGGACTCAATGAACCGCCCAAAGTTAAGGTCCGAGGAAATCTCAACTCCCAAAAGCTGAAGGCGATCGGAACACTCCAAGGACACATTCCGAAAAGTAGGAGCCAAGGTGAACGGGCTCCTTTTAGCGGTGAAAAGACACGCCTGTGTTTTGGCGGCATTAAATGCTATGAGATTATAAACATGGCGACTAAAAATACGCCAGTTTACGTCAGGAGCGCACTAATTTGACAGGTCTAAACTGACATTTTATCTGCTGTCCTTTTCTTAATGAAGTAAAAGGAAAAAGATGCAGCTAACTTAAATTTAATTTAGTTTGTGAAGAACAGAATCGAGGCCGTTGTTGGCCGAAAATTTCAGTCATTTTGACAACAGGAAAGGAAGAAGCAAAACGTTTTCAAAGGGGTGCAAAAAAGGAGCCCCAAGCAACGTTTTAAATTGATACCCAATTCACAAAACTCCGTAGGGCAGAGTCTACGTGACAGCTCTTTTACAACGACGGCACGAACGACGAGTCTAGTAAGATACAAGAAAAACGCGACGGTTTACAAAAAGAAAACATTTCCGATAACGCGGCTCAAGATCTACTGGAACTGTTTAATGATAACACAGATGTAAATCATTGTATAATAGAGCAGGAACAAAGGACTTACGACCATCATTTGCAATGGTAATACAGTTTCTGTAACAACACCCGAGTAAAGCATTTATAGATCACAGATTGTGTCAAGTAATTATGAAAGACAGATTTGTCTAAATGCCAGAAAATTACTGCAAGTACTTTTAAAGATTTCATCATCACCATCTTCAACTTTTTTATCGTCCCACTGCTGGGCACAGGTATCCTCTCATACAGAAAAGGATTGAACGTAATCACCAAGTTTGCTCAATGCGGGTTGGCGATTTCAGACAGATAAAGTCCAGGTTTCCTCAAGTTGTTTTCCTTCACCTTTTAAACAGTCTTTAAAGATTTAGTTCACCAGCATTTCAGTTTGCCCCAAGCACCAACACTCCGACGGGTTCTTTGTTTATCGCTTCCAGCGGTTATCTGCGGTCTTTACAAGGTCATGGGTCTATTTTGTGAGAAACCTACCAACGGTATTTCTTCCGATACGCGGTCCCCTCTCCGGAACCTTACGGCCCTAAGGCTCATCTGTTCTGTGAGCAATGTGCCTTTCCCACTACGCCAAACTTTGGCAATTCTTCAGGGTAAACCGGTTAACTTGGATCTCCTGCGGATCTGTTCATATCTGATTCGATTACGTGGGGAAACTACAAGTATAGCCGTGTCCATAGTAGTTTGCAGTTTAATTGAGTAAGGGTCCACTCAATTCTACATATATACATAATATGCTCTAATATGATTTCTGAACGACAGTTTCAGAAATGAACTGTCTCTTATTCTTACGTAGTCTGACCATGTTATAAAAAGTGCGGACTTGTAACCTGATCATCCTTGAGTTTTTTTTTTTTTTTTATATAAATTATATACTAGCGCTTGACCGCAATCCCGCCTGATGGTAAGCAGTGACGCAATCATTGATGGTAAAGCGCACTAGTTTATTAAGAGCCTATTCACTCTAGCCTTGAAGACACTGAAATTGTAGTCCGGCGGAAACACGGCCGCTGACAAATTGTTCCAGTCCCTCGATGTACGCGGTATAAAGGAGGAGGCGAAACGATTCGTCCGGATCGTTAGTTTGTTTCGGTAATCATCTTAGTGGTTACTTATTTAAAAACAATAAACATTATACATAGATAAGGATAGAGAACCCCAAACTCATAGTTAACTATTTCCGTGTAGGTACCAATATACATATTGAATACAATGAGTAACTATATACAATATGTAAATAGTGATTGCTGATTACTGATTCTATTAATGCCTATAAAGCCTGGCTAAACTTAAAAAAAAATACCGCCTAAAAAATAAATATTATTTCGCAAAAGGAAGCAATGGTCACGGCAATACATGGGCGGGCGAAAGAGGGCAGGGCACGTGGTCAAAAAAATGCCGCCCGTATTGTACATTCATTCATACAAGGTACCTACCTACAGTACCTACCAATAATACCGTCGAAAATGGAGTTGTCACTTTTTAAAAAACTACCAAATATTGAGTTGGGAGTTAATTCGCGGGAAAAAAGATTATTTCAAAATTCATTAGTAAGGTTATGATGGTGGGTGGTAACCTAACTTTATTATCCTTATCGGTTGAACGGGGTTTTCTTTACATATTGATATTATCCGTTCTGCAATCTCAAAATATACAGTCATGCCTCTTTTCTCAGGCTTACACAAATTTCTCAGACAACCAAAGTGCTCAATTTAGCAACTCACCAATATCATAAAAGCCTGAATCTCATGCATTTCATTATCAAGTCTTCATGCCAGTTTTCAAAGGATAAATTTACTTGGAGCCCCTAGAGGAGGCCTATACAGTGAATTTTTTTTTTTCGGATCAATGATTGAGTAGAATAGTAACTAAAACGAGCAGGCTTTGAGGACTGCAACGAATGGCTGGTTGGTTAGCAGCAGGTCAAGCTACCCCAAACTGTCAAATATTTCCAATCAACCTTGAGCCTTAACGCTCAAGTGATAAAGTTGAAAATCTAATAAACAAATCTGACAGATTGTAGTAGCTTGATGTGCCGTCGTCTGTACCTATCTTCGAAAAAAAAAAAACAATAAGTGCAATTAACCCCACAATTTCATTTATGAAATTCAAGCCTTTTCCGAGGGTAACACGAAAACAGGAACACATTTATGGAAATACATGAAAATGCTTTCTCAGTACATTGTATGTATTATATATCCATGATAATAATATATTCACGTTACATATTACAAAAACAAAAGAGACTGCTGTATTTTACTAAGTTTTTTTAAACAATTGAGTTTAACTGAAGGAATCTGTATCGGTGGTAGGCCATAATATCAGCTGCCGGCAGAAGTTACCACCCACCAGAAAAAGTGCCGCTAAGCTATTCGTCGTGTTCCGGCTAATGTCTGGTGAAGCCGTATGGAGGACGGGTCTGAGCAGTTGTGTTATGATGTGTGGCGGGTACGATGCGCCAAATGTTGTTGTGTCGGGAGTTTGGTCGTGGAGAGTCTCCAGATCAATCTCCCTCTAGCGCAGCTTCGTTTGGTCGTGTTGGTCTTGCGTTTAACATTGCATCACCTCGCTCAACTGCCGTCATCCTTCCTATTCCATAGTTTTTTAAGTGAATAGGCTTAATAAACTAGTGCGCTTTACCATCAACGATTGCATCACTGCTTACCATCGGGCGGGATTGCAGTCAAGAACTAGTTTATAATTATTAAAAAAAAAAAAAGCCGTACGGAGGACGGGTCCGAGCAGTTGGAGGTTCTCCAGGTCAATCTCTCTCCCGGCATTTCTGTCGTGTTGTTGGGTTTAACATTGCATTATTTCGCTCAACTGCCGTCTTCCTTCCTATTCACTAAATCTTTTAAAAAACTAGCGCGCTTGCTAGTTTTTTTTTATAAACTGGTTCTTGACTGCAATCCCGCCCGATGGTAAGCAGTGATGCAATCGTTGAAGGTATTCAACGATTGCATCACTGCTTACCATCAGGCGGAATTGCAGTCAAGCACTAGTTTATATTTATTAAAAAGGAAACAGAACACCAGCAATATGAAGCCCAGTAAACAGACACAAAATATATATAGAAATTCCTTCAAAATCCAACTTTTGCAACATAAACATTCGCTTACAAACAGTCCAACATTAAAGTTATCTGGAAAATGTAAACAAAAACCTCCGCGGAGTAAGATTAAACCAGACTGAAAACTTCAGTAACGGTTCCCTTGAGATTTAAATCCAGAATACGGAGCAAAAAGGCAGAGAATTCTCGGTGGATTTATATAATGCTCTGAACTACTGTCATTACTTTAAAGCCGGTGAATAAATCTGCAACAGTATAGGGACATGTTTCTGGGATTGTTTTTATAGCAATTTTCGACACCTGAAGTAAGGAAGACGACATTGTGATCGATATCGTGGTGGCAACGTGATTTCGAACCCACACTGATACTTTGTAGTCGACATCGTGAGGAAACCGTAATGTAACCTCCTGGGTCAGGGTTGCGGGTTGGATAAACAAGAAACCGTGGCCCTGGCCGTCGCACAGGCAAGTGAAGAATCACGGGTGGGTTTTAGTCAGTAAAAGTCTCACACGCCCTTCCGCTCCGCGCAGAGCGGGAGAAGTCATTTGATGATTTCCCAACAAAAAAAAAGTAACCGTAATATCCTAGAACCAAAAAACTCAAAGACTCGTGCTATGTGGACTCAGTCTCAGTCATTAAGCTGAATATCACGTCGGGGTCACCAGTGTGGAGGCATAAGAAACAGGGAATAAAGTTCACTCATCCTCCATATAAAAGGGAGGATCCTCCGACCAGACGAGTGTTATGTCTGGTGGGCATTTGCCTAATGGTTGCTGTTGAGAAGTTGTGTGTATGCTAATTCCACGGTAAACTCTGATTGCGAGATGTAGAATTCGGGTGACGTCAGTGTGACGCGATGTTCGCATGTGGCGGTTTGTTGATATGTGTACACCTCCAACCCCGATTGAGCCCGCATAGTAGATTATAACGAAAGATCGGAAATACAGCGCTTATATACACTTGAACAAAATGCCGACGAAAGAATAATGTGCATACGCCATTAAACTAACAGTTGTGTAAAATATTTTAAGTAGTTTTTCATATTTATACACTAGTAGCGTAGTTGTTATACGCCACTTGGTGGTATTTTTAGAAATATTTATAAACAAAACCTATAGTGGCATACTTAACTACGTGTACTGAAAGGCATATCCATATATTTCTTTCGTCAAATCAGCGAGGGAGCGGGAATTCCAGCGCCCTCACGCCACTAGGCGCCGCAGGAGACGCCCTGGTCGAATTCCCAGCCACCGCGGGGCGGGCCTGCGAGCGATGAGCAGTGGGCAGCTCGCCGCCCGGTAAGGACCAGGCCCGAGGCGCCGGCGCGTTGTGTTTTACGCGCGCTTCAAAGAGATGCCAGCACATCGTGACCTGGTCCACGAAGACCGATGCTTCCTGGGTCAAGGTTGCGGGTTGGTTAAAAAAGAAACCGTGGCCCTAGCGCACAGGCAAGTGAAGAAACACGGGTCGGTTTTAGTCAGTAAAAGTCTGACACGCCCTTACGCTCCGCCCAGAGCGGGAGCAGTAATTTGATGATTACCCATCCCAAAAAAGTGTCCCCCCTATCCTATTTCAAGTTAAACAAATATCAACTTTATTTCAATCAACAATAAGTTGATTTGAAAGCGCCTAGATTTATAGAAAAGTTTTTTTTTAGTTGTAGTGCAAATTAAACTTTGTTGCGTAAAAACTAAAGTCATTATTCCAACTCAGGACGAGACGCATGTGCATCATACGCAATAGAGACCTGTCCACTTCACTGTTCTATAGATAAATTCTTATCGTAAATAAGTACTTATACTACTAACCCTAAATACCAAGAAGTTCCCATCAATCAAGTTCTATCACAAATGCGTTGCCAATGTTGCTGTGGATAACGCATTCTGGTCTATTATTACCTTTATTACTCCTGTAATATACCACTTATTATGATAATAATACTGACTCTCTCTTTGTCCTAGCCACTTCCCATTATTTAGGGTTGACTCTCCTCGTTCTTTTGCGCCAGGATGAACTGTCCTGGGTTGTCGAGATGTTTAGTTGGGCACGCTCTAAGTCCTTGGCCACTGTGGACCACCAGGTCAAAATAAGGTCAATACTGACTAACAAAAGAAATTTAGCCACTGCACCAACCGTGTCGTGGTGCAGTGACTAAGCTTCTTTTATACCGCGTTCAGTGCTTCAGTGTTTCAGTGTCGTCAAGGGCCTTGACGGGCTCAAGGCTACCGTGAATAGGCTCTTAATAAACTAGCGTGCTTTCCATCAACGATTGCATCACTGCTTACCACTGCTCAGGCGGGATTACGGTCAAGAAATAGTTTATAATAATAAAAAAAACGGAACTAATATCTATTTGGCCTACTGGTACCGGGGCTAGCTGTTTGTGTAAGTGAATTTAAATATTTGTAAATGCATCCACGATATAAGAGTAATTCCTAGTATGGAGCAACTTTCTTTAAAAAAAAAATAACAAACAAAAACCCATTAAGTACTTGCATCCTATTTGAACAAAATATGTATAGAAGGCCAACACCCGACTTGCGTAAAACACCATCATCATCAATCGGTATCATTTAAATGATACCGAGTGGCTGCCCGCGACTTCGTTCGCGTGGAGTTAGTTATTTGAACATTTTATTTTAACCGCAAAAGAATCTAGATTCATTATTACACTTCTATGTAGGTCATAATATACAGCGTACATTTTAAAATTGTGACATACTCCGCTCCTATTGGTCGCAGTGTGATGTTATATAAAAACCCTAAACACTTCCTAGATTAACGGGCTATCCAAGGCAAAAATAATTTTTCAAATCGGACCAGTAGTTCCTGAGATAATCGCGTTCAAACAAAAAAACAAACTCTTCAGCTTTATGTATTAAGTATAGATTAAATTATCCATTGCTTCATATATTCGAAAAAATTGACAGCTCAATAAATATAGTTTAATAAACTAAAAGACATGCTTTTAGAGAATATAAAACTAAGAAGTTAAAAATAATTTTAAAAAAGCGTGAGGCGCGGCTGTGTATCATAATTTTTGTATATTAAGCGCCTCACGCTTTTTTTTTTAAATATTTTTAACTTTTTAGTTTGATATTCTTTAAAAGCATGTTTTTTTTAGTTTTTTAAAATATTTTTATTTTCAACTTTTTAGTTCAATATTCTTTAAAAAAAAAAAACGAACGAACGTATTGAAAACGGTGGGACATTTTACAGTAATGAGCCGCTCACTACTCACGCGCAAACAAGCAAGCAAGCAAGCAAACATACAAGTGAAGCTAATAAAAAGCATGTAAAAATACAAGTAAGACAATGAATGTTGTTAAACTGTCTAAATGAAACCTATTGCTACTGACAGTGAGTTACGTTGTTACCCCTCTGATTGTTATTCTTATTCGACCCGCTTCAATGGGTAACAAAGACTTTATTTAAATGCGAAGTAGAGCTTTGATGATCGTAGTCGACTGTCTCGTCCGTAATCAGTCAATCGTGTTTATTTACGAGAGTCGATAAGTTTTATATCGATAGAATTATAGTGGAACTAGCTTTCCGCCCACGGCTTCGCCCGCGTGGAGTCCGGTTATATCGCGCTTTTTAGATTTCCCTTGGGAATATCAAATTTTTCCGGGATAAAAGGTAGCCTATGTTCTTTCTCAGGGTCCAAAGATTGTCTGTGCCAAATTTCATCAAAATCGGTTGAGAGGTTAAAGCGGGGAAAGCGTAACAGACAGACAGACAAACAGAGTTACTTTCACATTTATAATATTAGTATGGATGTAAAGAACCCTGTCCGATCCGTGAAGGTATTGTTAGGTATCGATAACTGATTCTACTAAAGCACTCAAAGCCGGGCTAAACTTAAAAAAAATCTGCTAAAATAATAAATATTATTTCGCAAGAAGAGGTAACGTAATGCATGTGCGGTAGGCAATCCATGCGCGGGCGATGGGTTGCAGGGCACGCGGCACGTGGTCGCATCACTTATAATAATACCGTCAAATTGGTGTTGTATTTTTTTTATAAATTGCCAAATTTCGGGAAAGTTGGAATTAATTCGCGGGATTTTTTTTTTATTTATAAATAAGTGTTGTTACGGAACATAGTTCATTACGTAAAATTTTATTTGGTCATGTGTTTACCTAACCTTTATTTTCCTTATGGGTCGGACAGGGTTTTCTTTACATATTGTACCTACTAGCTTTCCGGCCGCGGCTTCGCCCGCGTGGAATTCGGTTATATCGCGCTTTTTAGATTTCCTCGGGAATAACAATTTTTTTCAATAAAAGGTAGCCTATGTCCTTTCTCAGGGTCTAAAGATTGCCTGTGCCAAATTTCATCAAAATCGGTTAGAGGTTTAAGCCGGAAAGCGTAACAGACAGACAGACAGACAGAGTTACTGTCGCATTTATAATATTAGTATGGATTGACGTTCAAAAGTGCTGATTGTTAGCCTAATTTGAATAAATGACTTCTGATTTTGAAGTAACCAATCGCAATATTTCATTCTCCAAGTCCAATGAATGTACCTTAACGTGTGGCTAATTAATTGGCGACACGATTGACGCACTGCCTGAACGATCGACTGCTCCGTCCGTGTCACCGGTTCGATTACGCGCACGGAACAAATATATAGCCTAGAGTTAAACTATATTCTTTTAAACTTGTTCCTTCGCCTTTGTGTCAGTGTTCTACATCGAACTGTGAATTTGAACAGTCCGCACATCACATCTTGTGGGAGTGTATTCTTTGGCAGAATGAACGCAATATTATGTTGGATAGTGTACAAGTTACATCCGGAGTTGTTTATTATACGGACCTTGTAGAAACTAGAACTAATTTCCGTGCGTTCAGGCGCTTTTGCCATACCTATTATTGGAATCAATTGTAACAGCAAATACCTACTTAGGACCCATTAACTTAATCAAATGTTATTCCGTGGTGCTTGGCAATCTGGGCTTCTCCCAGTTGTAATAATGTCCCTTTGTGCCGATTGGCCTAGTTCTGTGCTGTCTCCTGCTTATTATGGAGGGAAGTGGAAAAAATATCTTTTTTCTTACTCCTTCGCTATTCTTTTCTGATTAACTTCGTTGCGGGACTCGTCGAGCTTCATTGCTCGGCGTTTTTCTGGCGGTCTCCACTGTTGATTCTGGCTTTCAGGAGTTGCAGTGGGTTGGGAACAGTGTGGCGGGTTTTGTCCCAAAAAAAAAAACGCCTAGAGGTTGTTGTTCCGGGTCTGGCTGCTTGTGAATGCGAGATTAAATATTTGCAAACGCACCTACGATACAGGAGAAATTATATTAGTTGTTATAGCGGCAAAGAACTACATACTTAATCTGTGAAAATTTCAACCGTCTAGCTATTACGGTTTATGAGATACAGCCTGGTGACAGACGGACTGACGGACAGACGGACAGTTTAGTCTCATGTATAGGGTTCCGTTTTACCTTTTAGGTAGGTACAGAACCCTCAAAATACACAAAACAAAGCTCATTTACTTCAATGTTACTTGTACTGTAACATACTGAATAAATAAAAACAATGTCAAACAAGTATTGTTATTACCCACACAAACCAATCACCATTTCATCAATATTTTTTTCCCTACAAACTTACTTCGGGAGTTGCTGAAATTTGTTATGAACATTGATTATGTGGACTAATAGTTTTTTTTTGTTTGTTTGTTTGGGGTTATGAAATGAAATGAAATCGTTTATTAAGCAAGTAGGATCACTGATCACTTTTACACGTCATGTTTATTTTTTATTTTATTTTTTTAACTAGATGAAGCCGGCATTTCCTAACTGACTACCTCTGAGAAGAAATAGCCGAAACAAACTCAGGGATCATCGTCTTTTTTCAAGTCCAGATATTAAAAATGAAAATGTTTATAATAATTTACCTTATAATTACGCATATTGCTTAATAACAATGCTTAACAGAGCGAGCAGCTCAGTCCCAAGCTTTTTTGTCTTCTAAATAATCTGTGATTTTATAATACCCCTTTTTGCAAAGTTTGGCCTTTGCATGGTTGTTTGATATGGTTGTTGTTTTATTAACGAACTAGCCGGCCCGCGACTTCGTCCGCGTGGACATCAGTCTACAGAAGCTTAGTTGATATATAATAAGCGCCTGTTAAAATAACGGGAGCAATATGTACGCCCGCGTTTGCTCCCGTTTTCGCAACATTTTTTGTTACTGCTCTGCTCCTATTGGTCACAGCGGGATGTTATATAGCCTAGATGTCCTGTCTCAGGCTCTAGACTATCTGTGTACTAAATTTTATTACAATCGGTTCAGTAATTTTGGCGTGAAAGCCGGACAGACAGAGATACTTTCGCATTTATAATATTAGTATGGATTTAGTTTTTGTTGACTGCCTTATTGATTTAATGGCCGTACTGCCGAGTATTAGATTCTGGAATTGATTAAGTTTTTCCATTATGAATTCCGTAGTAACTAAACGAGGCTTAATGTCCGGATGACGGCAGAAGGCTCTATCATATGGAACATATACATACATATACATTACTATTAATGACAGCCTCCGTAGCGTAGCGATAGCGGACGCGGCCGCTGTGCAAGGTGGCGCGGGTTCGATCCCCGCACAGTGCAAATATTTGTATGCATGAATATGAATATTTGCACTGGTCTGGTCGTGCCTCGGAAAGCACGTTAAGCCGTTGGTCCCGGTTGCCATACGAACATCTAGTGGCAGTCGTTACGGGTTGTTGGAGCCCTCAAAAGTCCAACAATTGGTCTAACTGGAATGCTTCGATGTCGCCTTCGGTTTGTGGAGGTCAGACGGCAGTCGCTTCACGGAAAATGTCGAAGTTTAGCCATATCAGCAGTTGGACTGGTAAAGCGGACCCCAGATTCCAAAGCTGAAAAGGCTTCGGATGCGACTGGAATTAACGCTGAGATGATGATGACATACATTACTATTAAATTATGGTTACTGTATAACCTTTCAGAGATAGGTAGATACATAGGTGGAGCCGGAGTGGAGTTCTTTTCTGATTAATTTCGTTGCGGGACCCAAGACAGTTGAATCGTTTCTCCGGGACTCGTCGAGCTTCATTGCTCGGTGTTTTTCTGGCGGTCTCCACTGTTGATTCTGGCTCTCAGGAGTTGCAGTGGGTTGGGAACAGTGTGGCGGGTTTTGTCCAAAAAAAAAAAAAAAAAAAAAAGTGGAGCCGTGAATGCAAATCCCGCACTATCAGTATGCCTAGTATGAGTTTTCATTACGAGACTCGATCGTCGATATCGAGCGCGTTTGGCGCTCTCATTGGTTGAGAGTTTTTACAACTTCGAAGCGGACCGACCAATCGATGAGTCAAACGCGCTCGATATCGACGATCGAGTTTCGTAATAAAAACTCATAGGTACTAGGCCTACAGCCATAGGAAGAGGTGAAATACTACTGTGATTTAGCCGGTAAGAGTCATGCATACGTGAGGATAGAAATCCTCATGGATTACTATCTAAGGGGGTATGATTTAATTTAGAGGCATAACTTTTTTACTTGGTTCTCGATTCTTTAACCATATATTCATGACCTTTTAACGTCGCTTAACTTTAATTATCCTTTATGAATAAACCCCTTAAGGCTTAAACACTGTGGTTTTTATTCATAAAGGATGATTTATGTTAAGTAACGTTAAAAGGTCAAAAATTTATGGTTAAAGAATCGCTAATCACTAGTTAACTTTAAGCAGCGTTTATGAATAAGAGGGCAAATAAAAAAGGAAAATTTTGGTTAAACCAGAAAATACAATATCCAAATGTGAAAGAATATCGTCAAGAAAAAACATAATTAGTTCCACAGAAAAGAAGACTCCATTAAATTAAAATCTTTCATTTGAATATAACCGGTTCCAAAGTCAAGGAAAACCTTCATTAAGCGACACGACCGCAATAACAAGGAACGGAACGGAACGTTCCCACAGACATATAATGCATTTCCCAGTTACAGCTGGAACTGTCTCGTAAGGCTGGCACAAATATATTTCAGGAGTAATTGCTTGTCCTGACTGACTGTAAACCATTTAAATTACTTCGGTACCAACATATAGTGTTGTAATTCTTCATCTTCTTCATTTTTTGCGAAAAGGGGCAACTCAGATAATTAACATAAATCTATACTAACATATAAAGCTGAAGAGTTTGTTTGTTTGAACTCGCTAATCTCAGGATTTCAGGAACTACTGATCCGGTTTGAAAAATTCTTTTTGCATTGGATAGCCCATTAATCCAGGAAGGCTTTAGGCTATATACCATCACGCTGGGACCAATAGGAGCGGAGCATAACTAAACCACGCGAACGAAGTCGCTGGCGGCCACTAGTACATAATATGTATAGTAAATGGCAATTCCATAATTCGTCTGAAGGCATGGAATTTTAATTGGCAATTGGCGCTACTTATAGTACAATACTTATATATTTTTTTATAAATTTATTTAAAAAAAAAAAAAAAAAAAAAAACAAATGTTCGCAATAATAATAAATGTTAGGAAATTTTATCATGGACAAGGCAATTGAGAATTTATAAATACATATGTCAAACAATAATTAAAACGTCAAGGCAATAAGTAAAGTGACCACTGTGCCACCGTCTTCCCTGAGGTCACTTGATAGGTACACAGAGTCCCCACTCCATAGGTACGCCCGCGGCCCTAAAAGGTAATATCTCGGTATCTAAAGGTAGTCTTGCCTTAACTGGATTAAGGTTGGATTCCAATCTCAGCAGATGCAATTGAATACTATTGAAGTATTTTATACGGTGCGACATGTTGCTTTTATTTAAAAGCCCATCAAACTGGACGAAACGAAGACCAAGGTTATAAATTCTTGTCTTTTACCGTGTCTGACCTATGCTTGTCAGACATGGAAATCTAATAAAAACATTATAAATAATATGATAAAGTGCCAACGAGAAATGGAGCAAAGTATGGTAAACATAAAAAGAATAAACAAAATAGGACATAAAACAAGATACGTAACATCACAAAAGCAACAGACGGCTTAGCATAAGCTCTTGCATTGAAGTAGAAGTGGGCGGGACGGGACACATAGCACGATTAAAAGAGAAAAGGTGGACAAAAAGAGTGACAGAATGGAGGGGGCCAGTAGGAAGAAGAAAGAGAGGGAGACCTTGTAACAGACGGGAAGATGAAATTATAAGCACAGCTGGCCAAAACTGGACACAAAAAGCGCGATCCGGAGAAAACTGACTCAAATTGGAGTAAGCCTTTGCCCGCAGAGGGATTCCTACAGAATATCTTCACCATTATATTTGTATATCAAAAGCTCTTACTTCAACTTAAAGATGAAAAACAATAATAATAAAATATGTCGGAGATCGTCGATATAATTTCAATGGAGGTCGCTGATTTGATTTACGTAGTAGTGGGGCAAACGCTTGTGACGTTATTTTGTTATGGCGGCACATGGATAGAGTCGTTTTGGAAAGTGGAGATGATCGAACGGTCACTCCGCTTGGAGGCGCGGACAAGGGCACTTCTCCTGGGCGAAACTGTCGGTTTGCCTATTTAAATTATGATTGTCAAAGTTGGAGAAACTTCACCACATCAAGATGCTGACGACCCTAACGCTCCGCCGTCGCTGACGTCGACAAATATAAATATTTTTTTCTCTCCAAATATGAACAAAAGTAGATATTAAACTTGTAAACCAACATTTTCTGTAAGAAATAAGAGGCTTTTTATTTGGTTTTTCTGTATTGATTATATTGAAGCGACTGTCTATCCGGTCCACCACAATATGCACTTAGATACCAAGTAATAACATACTTTGAAATTCTTCATGTCACAGTTAAATACTAAAGCATTCTTGGAAATGGTCTAGAATGTAAGTTATAATAAAATTGTAGTTGTTATTTGTGAGACCGTAACAGCTGCGACATACCAGTTGTAGGTTGTGGTTTGTAACTCAGATAGGCGACATTGCTTTTCTTACTTTTATAACTTGGCAATATGTGTTAATCCTAGTTGGGGCAACTTTAAAAAAAATTTGGTAATAAGTAAGCAACAAATACTTATGTAAGTACCATCATCATCATTTCAGCCGAAAGACGTCCACTGCTGGACATAGGCCTCCCCCAAGGATCTCCACGACGACCGGTCCTGCGCCCCCCGTATCCAGCGGTTTCCCGCGACTTTCACTGGGTCGTCGGTCCACATTGTCGGGGGCCTATCCACGTTGCGTCTTCCGGTGTGTGGGCGCCACTCGAGAACCCGTCGGCACATCGGGCATCGGTCCTACGGGGAATGTGCTCGACCCATTGCCACTTCAGTGTTGCAATTCTTCAGGCTATGTCGGTCACTCTCGTTCTTCTGCGGTTCTCCTCATTCCTGATTGGATCACGCAGTGAAACCCCAAGCATAGCCCTCTCCATTGCATGTAAGTATACAATGGCTTTAATTCCATGAAGAGCTGTAGCGGTTTTCTGTCGTTTTAGCATTAAAGAGTACACAAACACTCTCTTTAAAATATTTTAGATTGGCGTTCACCGAGTACAGACTAAGGTAGAGAAATCTAGCTACACCTTAGTAGGAAGTCAACATTGCAGAAATATCCTGTTTGACTTATTGGACGTCTATTCCTAAAATAAATAGTTAATAAATCAAATTCAGCGTGTTGATTCGGCCATTACTCACAATTTCTCTGAAATCTGCGCAATGTTACTCAACCAACACAAATTTGCTTTTACTTGGAATCTAATCCCGACGGATTTGAACCTACAATGGAAGTACTTTATCGATTTCAATGTTAACTGGGCCGTAGACTAAAATAATGAAATACCTGATTGTATTTTCAAGCAGAAACATGTTTGAAAATACAACTAAGTATGAGTGTATATTTTAGTAGTGTTGGTTAATTTGGGTATGTAACATACACAATAATGCACGCTATTTATACATATAGGAGTTTTGCTTTGTAAATGAATACATTGACGATTGTGACACAGTTTATACTTGTATAGTCGACAACGTTATCTCTCATAAATACGTATGTATTCATTACCATGATTTTGTACGTAGAATAAGAGAAATTTGTAATTCTTAGAGTGATCAATAAACTATTATTATAATTACATTTTCTGGTGACGGGCGTCAGACTACTCTTGTCAAAAAGATGCGCCCGCGTCGTATATTTTCAAAAGAATCTTGTAGCTCTAACACCATAAATATTTTTTCCCGTCAAAACCCAGTAATAATCTCACCGTCAAAGCTTAGAAAAAGAGAGATGTCATTCCAACTAACGCTTAGGGATTGACATTATTAAACAGAGTTTTTGACGAGAAAGCTAAGATGAGTGTCACGCGCATTTTTCATTGGACTTTTGAAATTATTTATGGTGTCGTTTACTAAATAAAAGCGCGTGATTTATGTAGGAAAATGTTCATTCAGTAAATAATTCATTAAGAACATTGATATTTCGCAGCATAGTGGCCACATCATGACTTTGCCTCAAACCTCCCTCATAGACGGTCACGCGGCCGTCTTTTTCAACTGTAATTGGCGATATCCGCCATTATTGTGAAAAAAAAAATTCAAAGAATTCCTATAATTTGTTACACGTGTTATTGGCAAAATTGTGGTATCTATTCCACAGAGCCCATTGATCAAGAGTTAAGATTGAATCTCACCTTGAAAAAAGAAGAAGAAAAAGAACGTTTCACAGTGACAGGATTTTTATTAAAAACCGAAGTACTCAGCCAGTATTCAAAGTGAAATTAAATCTGCCTATAGCACAAACATCTGAACGCTGAGAGAACGCATTACGTGCAGTAATCTCTAGGGAGGCTGAGAAGCAATCTCAGATGTAGCGACAGCAGACGCAGTTAACTGAAATATTGCCTGTTTTACAACATACGTTCTTATTAACTACATACTTATCCCTAAGCCTGAGTATGATGAAACCAACAGGCATGTGCTGAATTCATGATTAGGTACAGTTTTCGCGCCACAACGTCATGCCCATGGCATTCTGGACACTATTATCTACACTCTGAAATCAATTTAATTTCCACTCTAATAAAATTGATATTTGTTTAACGTGAAATGTGTAAACTAATAGTTGTAAACTATAGGATGAGTTTAGAGTCAAATTATCATAGTAATAATATCAAGTAAAGTCATCGAGTCATGTCAAGTAATAATCTTCAGTCGTTCATGTCTGACAACAACGACTCTAGAGATGCGATAGTTGTGTACGACAGTTGTTCAAGAAGTAAGTGATCGCATCTTATTCTTTTTTTTTTTGTAGTGTGGCACTAGTTATGACTTTGTACCAATTTCAAGTAAAACAAAAATCTTCAAAAGTTCTTCTCTCTTTCTCTTATGGCTTCGCACGGTTTGTGCATTTAGCCAATGTCACGTAATGAATTATTCATGGCGAAAAAGACGGCCGCGCGAACCGAACACTAGGAGAAAGATTTGGTACAAAGCCATGATGTGGCCACTATGCTACAATATTTCACTGTTCTTTATGAATTATTCACTAAATGCACTTTTTACTACATAAATCACGCGTTTTTATTTAGTAAACGAGCGTGGCACTCATCCTAGCTTCCCACAAAAAACCTCCAAAGGGATATCCTTCTTATTCTTATGCTATTTATTCTAAACATGCACCATTTTGACCACACTTATAATATAACAGTTGACATTTAGGACTGCTATTATTCTCAAAATACGAAACTATTTATTTGGTTCAATAAGCATATACAGGGATCGATTTACGATCGGATAAGTACTCTTCAGCAAACAAACACTATTACTATCGAATGTTCTAACCCAGATCTGAAGTGACCTTTTTCTGAAGGAGGTTGTGATCATTGAGGTGAATGTTGTCTTAGATATTAATGGTCTAGGGTAGTTTATATAGGGTAATTTAGATATGTTTATTTCAAAGATTCTATTGAACTGTCTTCATGTTCATGATCAACCCGAAACCCTAATCTTTTACGACCCATTACCTGTTCCCACTGAATATATCGCTGTCCTAGTAATATATCGGCATATCTACGTCTTTAATTTTAAGGGACAAGGATCAAAGACCTTAGAAATGTTTTAAAATATTTTATGAGTTAATTTTACGTTTTTACAAATTCATGTAGGTACTAGTAACCAAACGCAGTGTTCAACGGATTAGAAGTACTAGTATAGACACAGTATGCAAATCATACAGTAGGTCGACGCCTTTGATCTCGTGTAAAATGCCGACATCGTCTAGACAGTAACGCATCGGCCAGGGTTGTCACAAATAAACAATATTTATGAAATTATTTATTTACTGCAGATCAACATCGATAGCTATATTATATTTAATTAATTTGCTAATTTTACTAAGGGAACAACTCGAGACAGATTTAAGTTATTTATATGGCATTTCGTAACCAGCACCCCAATCCACCTCGGAATTAACACCCATATCATATTAATATTTATTTAAATTGGCGTCCGCCATCTTGGATTTCAAAAAGGGTGGCTTTTTCGTAACAATCTCCGCAATTATACTCAAAATTGACACTCATATCAAATTATAAAAAAAATTACGTCCGCCATTTTGGATGTCAAAACGGATGGCTTTTTCGTAACAAGCACCCCAATTATACTCAAAATTGACACTCATATCAAATTTGGATGTTTTATAATTAGCTCCGAACGTCCGAGCTACGAACGTCGTTTTGTTCGCAGCTCGGATGCCGCTTACCCGCGTCTCGTCCCTCACACCCCGCACGATTGCTCTGTCTAGACGTCTTCGTTGATTTTTAGACTGTAGTATAGACGCTAATAAATGTAAAGATATTTTTTCTATCTGTACACACAATAAAATACACAAGGATATGACAAAATTAAGATCTGAGTACAAAGGTAGTGTATATTGTAATAAAACCAGTTTCATGTTTTTTGCAGATGTCCCAATAAGTCCTAAGTGGTGACCAATCATCAATCATTTCTGATTCGATCGCGCAGAGAAACGTCGAGCAACCATATCACCGTGAAAATTTAGGTGATGTGAGCTGTCCAGCTAATGCAAAAGGACTGACACTTTTGACAGCTCACTCTAAACTCGCTAGAACTAATACTTTCACAGAATCAATCGGATGTTATTTGCTATCGGTACCAGCAAATGACTCGGAAGCGCCGCTCACATGTGCGGTATTAGCGCCCTCTGCAGCCAATCTCCTAACTCAGCCTTCTGCTAATGTTTAGTGACAGATGGTAGACTACAGAGAATATTCAGGTGCCATGTCCTTATTGCGTTAGTAATGACCTGAGACGCAATTTTTGTAATATTATGAATTTCTAAAAACACCGTTAATTTCCCTAAATTTTGACAGGTTACTGTAATATTTTTGTAGCCACTAGATTTTGAATTGGCTTTCTGCTATCAGATTATTGATAAATATCTCCTTAGAAAAACTCATGATCAGGCCCGAGTTGACGGCGCGCTGTGTTTCACGCGCGCCTCACAGAGATGTCAGCTCATCGTAACAGGAAGGAAGACCGATGCCTCCTAGTCAGGGTTGCGGGTTGGTTAAAACAGAAACCGTGGCCCTGGCCGTCGCACAGGCAAGTGAAGAAACACGGATGGGTTTTAGTCAGTTAGGGCGGGTTGTTTCAAACGGTTGGTTATCGTAACATACGTACGTCAAAAAGTTACGTTAACGGATGATGTATAACGTTCGGCGAAGATTCGCGTCGCGTTGGCGCGCAAAATATCTGTTATAGGACATACACGATGTTCTTGTCTCATTGGCGGGCGAAGATTCAGAAATCGGCCGGGGAGACGATGGAGGAAGCAGTGGCTTTGCATTATATGTCAATAAATTATTATTTATTACATGTTTACAAAACAAATAAAACAAAAACAATGAAAAAATATATGCAAAAAGAACGTCAGTCCTACTTCAAAGTCTGGACGACACTGAAGTGACATAGGTGTGCAGTGTGACCAACCTTAAATTAGAGATCCTGCCCCACTTAGACAAGAAAACTGACAAATCCTGCCACAATCAAAAGCACAAAATGCCAAAATAATGCCAATATACTCTAAAAGTTTAAAATAAATAAACACATTACTTTTTGAAGTTTTATTTAAAACTAGCTGCGCCACACGGATTCGCACGCGTTTTTTTTTAAATGCCCCGCTCCTATTGGTTGCAACGTGATGCTTTATGGCCAAAACCCTTCCTCGTTGCATGGGCTTTCAAACGAAAAAAAAAATCAAATCGGACCAGTAGTTCCTGAGATTAGCACGTCCAAACAAACAAACTCTTCAGCTTTATATGTATATTAGTAGGATAGATAATAGATCTTAAAGTCTAAAAGTGAACTGAATTAATTAAACATTCCTATTAGCATCGTATTGTTACGAATGGACCTTATGTCGATGGCATAAGGTTCAATATCGCGTGACATGCAGTGTGTCACTTTTAAGCCCTATTTCGCTAGATCTAGACATTTCCTAAGTACAATAATAAAACGCATTGCTAGACTTAGGACGGCCTATCGAATGGTACAGGTCTCAACAGTTTTGTCAACAAAGTGTCGACATCGAAATTTCTAGAAACCCGTTTCCGGGAATTACCGTAGGTACTTACTTGGCCGGTGACCTCGAAGTTATGCAGTATTATTATTACGCCTAGAGGATTCTGGAATGTTCGATCAGCTGGCCTATATAAGCGCCGCGACGCCGACGCAGAGTCAGTGGATTGTCACGCGCGCATCTATTGTTTACGCTCACGTCGCTGAAATTATTACCGAACACCTACACACTATTAAAAAAAAAAAAAAAGTGAAAGTGCATCATCAGTGCAGTGAAGTGGGAAGCAGTCGCACGGACCCTCTCACCTGCACCCGGCGTTCCTAACGCCAGGGTCGCGACAACCGCGCGTTCCCAGCGGGATGCCCCAGCCGGGGATACCGCCCAAACCCCCTCCCCGTGAACAACACCATAGCGGGGGGGAAGAAAACGCCAGAACCAGGAGAACCACGGTGGCACACCTGGCCTCACCCGCGTCGCCGTCACCCAAGACGCCAGCGACCAAGCTCCGGTCATCAGGAGCACCGCAGACCACAGCCCAGATTACAAAGTACCCGACGCCATCAAGTGCGGGTACTTCGAAAAATGCAGCCCATCCGCAGAGTGGGCCTGTGAAGCGGACGCCACCGCCCTCACCGAGGTCCTACGCATCCCCCCTCGCCCCTCGGAGTTCAGCGCCGGCGTCGCCGTCGTCGAGATCGCTGGTCTCGCCCGGGACGAGCGAGTCAGAGGCGTCGTCGGACGGTAGCAGCGACGACGACGAAAACGACACCACATACCGAGAGGTAATAAAAACTAACATTCCCCGGACAACCCGAGCAAGCCTCGAACGCCGAGCACCCAGCGCGTCGCTACCGGACCTGTCCACGGCCGGAAGCATAGAGGTAAGCACTTTATTACCTAAAGTCGCCCCCCCTGCCCGCGCAGCTCAACGAGCAGCTCAACGCCGACAGCGCAGCCCGGACGAGCAAGAAGAAGCGCCGAAGCGACGTTGCAAAGGTGAGTCGCCCCCCAAGACCTTCTCGGAAGCGACGCGCAACCCTGTAGGAGCAACAGGCGCCGCAGCCCCCCCTCCCTCAGCCCCTCCTGGCCGAGCGGAGGAAAAAAATAATCCGACGGTAGACGCAAAATCTACCGACGGAACGGATAAGACAGCGACAAAAAAAAAGTTGCGCTACCCTCCACTGGTGGTGGAGAAACTCCCACAGTGGGCGCACCACTTCCGCGTCCTTAAGGGAAAACTGGGGCGTGCCCCCAGTGCCAGACCGTTCGGGGAGGGGGTGAAGTTCACCCCCCAAACGGACACCGAGTACCGTCTGATACAAAAGTATCTGACGGTACTCGAAAAAGAGGAAAACATCCCCTGGTTTTCCTACTCCCTACCAGCGGAGCGGAGCCACAAGGTGGCCATAAGGGGGCTGCCTGCGGACACGGCGCCGGCAGAAATAGAGGAGGACCTACGCGCGCTGGGGTTCCAGCCGGAGTATGTTCGCGTCATCAAGGCGCGACAAGGACGACCCGGCTGTATATTCCACGCCGTGCTGAAGAAGACTCCGAATCTTCTGCCGGGCATCTATGAGGTAAGGGAGATCCTCTGCATGCCCGGTGTTAGGATCGAGGCGTGGCGTGGCAAGAGGGGGCCTGCACAATGCCACAGATGTCAGCAGTTCAGGCACTCCTCTGAACAGTGCCACAGACCGCTCGCTTGCGTCAGGTGCGGCGGGAGTCACGTGGCCAGAGAGTGCCCGCGGCCAAGGGAGGAGCCCGCCACCTGCATCAACTGCGGGGGGGCGCACCCCGCAAACCACACCAAATGCCCCGTAATGCGCAAGGAGGTGCGCAACAAGCGAGCGGGCACGGTCGCCATCACCGGTAACACGCGCCGGTCAAACACGGCCGCAGAGAGGCCGTTACAGCCGACGCCGCTAGGGGAAACCCAGTCGGCGACCCTGATGGCGGCCGCCAACGACCCACCAGCGCGCAACGCGGCCACCACCTCCTCAGGACGGAGGAGGAAAGGACGCGGCGGCAAGAGGGGAAAGGTCAACACGACCAACGCCGCTGCCAACCCCGCCACTGTCAATGTGACAGTGAACGTACCACCACAGAAGGGGGCGGGGCCTAAACAGGCTAGAATCGACGACCTCTCCCACCCGCCGACCAAAAACACCTCGCAAAATACGGTGAGTCGGATGGTCCGCGGCCCCGCGCCGAGCAGCTCCGCTCAGGAGAGGCGTAGTCGGCCGCCGCCACCAAAACAACAAACCGCCATGTCGGCGGGCGCACCCGGGGAAAGACACCCCGGGTCCACAATAATAGAGGCCGCTCTCCGGGTCCTCCAGGACATCCTGCTGGCGCTCAGCAGGGGTCAGGACCCGGTGCCAGTTGTTCTCACCGGCATAACAGACCTGATCATGTTGAACAGACATGTCTAAGCCGGTGAGAATACTCCACTGGAATGCCCGCGGCCTCAGGGAGAAGGTCGTGCTCCTCCGTCCTCTCCTACAGGAACAGGACATCGACGTGGCGCTCATCAGCGAGACGCTCCTGAGACCTGGGGACACGGTCAAGTTCCCAGGTTATCACGTCTACCAAAAGGATGGGCAATACAATGAAACCAATAGCCAGCGACACCGGATCTCCCAAGGCCTGGTGGTGCTGGTGAAGCGAAGAGTCGTCCACCAGGAGCTACCGCCCCCAACACTCAGCAGCATCTCAGCGCTGGGTGTGCAGCTGCATGTCGCCGGTAGGCACGTGTGTATGTACGCAGCATACAAGCAGCCTCAGAAACCACTCAACACTAGCGACATACACACGCTGCTAGCCTCACCACATCCCACCATCATCGCCGGCGACCTTAATTGTAAGCACCCGGCGTGGAACAGCGGAACCACCAACCAGGGGGGCCGACGACTCTTCGCCGACGCGGAGGCCAAAGGGTACGACGTGTCCGGACCGGAGACGCCGACCCGCTACCCAGATAACATAGCACACTCACCCGACGTGCTGGACATCGTCGTACACAAGGGCCTCACCTGCCAGATCGCGCAGGAGGTGCTGGACGACGAGCTGAAGTCCGACCACCAGCCAGTGCTCGTCCGCCTGACTGACCACACCACCAGAGTTGCCCATCCGGCGCCACGTCGACACACGGATTGGGACAAATTCAGGAAGGTAATGGAGGCCACCACGCCCACTCGGCCCGTCGCCGACGCCTTGGACGTGAACGAGTTGGCTGAGGGACTCACCGCCTGCATCAAGAGCGCCTTGGAAGCGGCGACATGCACATCCACCGCGTCACAGGGGCGCTACCAGAAGCTCCCCGCTCACATCGCCAACATGATCGCCGACAAGAGGCGTCTGCGCAGGCGGTGGCAACAAACAAGATGCCCCACCATCAAGAACCAGCTCAACCGTGTCACGGACAAGGTTAAGGCCGAGCTACACGCGCACGCATCGGAGAGCTGGGAGTACATTATAGACTCGGCAGACGGCGACTGGGCGTCGGTACACCGGCTGTGCCGACGCCTAAAGAATACCCCAGCCCCGGTGCGCCCGCTACGCAACAGCGACGGGGCGCTACGCTACACGGCGGCCGACCGGGCCGAAATATTCGCCGAGCACCTGGAGCGTCAGTTCACGCCGAACCCGACAGACGCCCTGGACCATGTCGCAGCAGTGGAGCAACACCTTGGAGAGTACTTCAAGACGCCGGTAGCTCCAGACGAAGACCCCGTAGTTTTCTCCCCGGGCCAAGTACTGGGGGCAATAAGGAACACCAAGCCCAGAAAGGCACCCGGTGCGGACGGAATTACAAACACCGCCCTCCGACACCTGCCACCGAAATCGGTGGCGGCAATAGCGCGCCTATATAACGGCATACTCCGCACCGGAACCTTCCCCAGCTGCTGGAAGCAGGGGAAGGTGATCATGTTGCCCAAGCCCGGGAAGAACGTCTCAAAGCCGGAAAGCTACCGGCCGATCACGCTCCTCCCCACAACCTCCAAGGTGTTTGAGGCACTACTGCTGCAACACCTGCTGCCGCACACCACGCCCCGCCCGGAACAATTTGGCTTCCGGGCGGAACACAGTACGACGCTCCAGTTGTCGAGGGTACTGCACACACTCACCGCGGCCATGAATAAGAGGGAGTACGCCGCTGCAGTATTCCTCGACATGGAAAAGGCTTTCGACCGGGTCTGGCACGCCGGCCTTATTTACAAACTGACCAAGTCCACCGCGCCTCGTCGCTTGATACAGGTGGTCTCCTCCTTCCTGAAGTGGAGAACGTGACATCTAGCGCGCGCCCCATTGGAGCGGGCGTGCCGCAGGGAAGCTGCGTCTCGCCTGCGTTGTACTCGGTATACACCGACGACATCCCCGCCACGCACACTGCAACCCTCGCGCTGTACGCAGATGACGCCGCGTACATCACCACGTCGCTGTCGGCTGACCACGCGGCCATCAAAATGCAGCGCGTTCTGGACGACCTCCCCGACTGGCTCAGCAAGTGGAGACTGTCGGTGAACGCAGGTAAGACGCAGGCTATAATCGTCACGGCACGAGGCGGACGTCATCCACCGAACCTTCGGCTCATGGGGACCGAGGTCGAGTGGACCAAGACCGCCAAATACCTGGGGGTCACACTCGACAGCCGGCTCACCATGGGCCCGCACGTCTGCGACACCGTCGCGCGGGTTAAGGTAAGTAGAAATCTTCTACGCCCGGTGCTCTCGTCACGCCTCTCCACGCGAGTCAAGCTGGGGATCTACAAGACCTACGTGCGGACGCAGCTTACATACGCTGCCCCGGCTTGGCTCGCCCTCACGGCCGAGACACACAGAAAGAAGCTCCGGACGCAGCAGAACATCACGCTGCGTCAGATCGTCCAAGCTCCCCGGTACGTGAGGAACTCGGTTATCAGCAGGGACCTGCGTGTCGAGAGCATCGATGACTTCGTCGTCCGCCTGGCGAAGGGGATGTTCTCGCCTGCCAGCACCTCCGAGTTCCACCACATTAAAGACATTGCGCCCTGGCACGCGAGGCCTCCCGACAAAAAGAGATTCCCGCGCGACCTCATAGCAGACGTCGCGCTACCGGACTTGACACCCGGGTAGGTCACAAACACAAATACACGTGACCTACTCAGACAAGGATAGACACTATTCACTCGCAACACGACGCCGCCGTGCGCATTTGCGGACTGTATTTATATAGGCGCTATGCGCACGACGAACACACATGCACTACTCCACATGCAGGTACACACTCAGAATACCACACGAGCGGTGAATACACACCTACAAACCGCTCGTAACACACACTACCCCCCGCACCCTCGCAGCCTACCGTACATAGCTGGTTGAGCTGTTAGGGGGTCGGGGTAATCACCCGCTGTAGCAGAGCGCCAACCAAAGCCGACGCCCGGCCGCTGATCGACTCTTGCTGGGCCTTCACGGGGGCAACCCGTGATCCAACCTGGTAGGGGTCTGATCGCACGGGCGTCGTGAAACACTTCAGGCGCTCCTACAGCCACACACAACAAAGCACACCGTCCACCGCCGGAGGGAAGGCACACCCTCGCGGCGTCGACTTAGGTGTGCGAAGATTGAAGAGTAGCACCCCTAGGGTGCACCCCAAGGACGGGTCTCCATTTTTGGAGGCCGAGAGACCGAACCCACGGTCATGGGGCCATCAAGGAGCCCCCAAACCGTCTCCTCGCGCCCCCAACTCGGGGTCGCAGAGAGGACCACGAGCAGCAGAGTCAGTCTACACTCGACTAGCGATACGAAAACAGCGACAGTTAAGAAGCAATCTTAAAGGAGACCTACTGCGACAATTATAACGAGAACTGTAAGTACTACGTGAAGAAACATCTGTAGCGTTATTGTGTGTTTACAACACGAACTTCGTGGACCTAAGGGAAGACTTCGGTGCAACGTCAGCGACATTCTACTTGTCATTGCCTACGATCGACTGTACTTTCGTTGCTAATAAACTTCGTAACCCTTAACCGGCGTTTAAGTACCCCTAGCCCGTAACAATTGGTGTCAGAAGCGGCATGCCGGTCACGCCAAGGGAAGACGAAAGAGTTCGCACGCGACGACAAGCAGCGATGGATTTGGCGCGTCAAGAGGAAGAATCGGTTGGTGTCCCTGTACCCGGAGTAGATGCGGCCGTCGTAACACCGACGAATGTGAGTGCGTCTACTACCACCACTACTCCCGGAGCCAGCGGACCCGATTTTTCGGCGTTACTGGCTCATTTGACGGCGCAAATAAAGCTGAGTATAGAACAATCCCAGGCAGCAACCCAGGCACAAATAGAAAAAACCCAGGCGCAGATTAAAAGTGTAGCAGAATCCCAGGCTCAAATAAAACAATCCCAGGCAGCAACCCAGTCACAAATAAAGGAATCCCAGCAACTGGTATTAGAATTAAACGAAAAATGGCAAAAAACCAAAGAAGAGGTCAACGAACTTAGAATAAAAACAGCTCAACAAGATGCCCGTCTGGACCAGCAAGATACGCGCATAGACAAACAAGATGCGCGTATGGACCAGCAAGATACGCGCATAGACAAACAAGATGCTCGTATAGAGAAACTAGACAATACCATCCTGGAGTTTGGGAAAGAAATAGAAAGAGTACAGAAAGGAAGTATCAAAGGTGTGGTACCGGTACCCAGTGCTTTGCCGACTTTCAAGGTACCTCATTTTGACGGGACAACGTCATGGGTGGCCTTCCGTCTACAGTTTGAAAAGGTCGCAAAAGGCAACAATTGGGACGACGATCAAGCCGTAACCGCCCTTACGCTTGCTCTGCGTGGTGAGGCGGTCCAAATCCTCGAAAATATTTCCGGCGATTGCAATACCCTAGCCTGTCTGTTAGAAGCGTTGGAGTCTAGATATGGAGAGAAACACCTGGAACATGTCTACAGGGCTCAACTCCGCGACCGCACACAGAAAAGCAGTGAGGGTTTGCAACAATGGGCATCGGAAATAGAAAGTATTGTTCGGAGGGCGTATGCTTCAACGCCGGGAGCAATTGATGCTACTACGGTGCAAGCTTTTACTGATGGAATTCGAGATGCGGAAGTCAGGGCTGCGGTTCGTCTGGGGCACCATCAGACTCTGAAGGCAGCCTTGACACACGCTCTGGAGGTGGAAGCAGTACGCCAAGATGGCCGACCACACCACCGTATTCGTGAGGTAACCGCACAAATGAAACCCCGACAAGGGCCAACATGCTATGAGTGCGGTGAAAAAGGGCATATTCGGATCAATTGTCCCAGGAAGGCTAAGGGAAGAAGCACTTCTGGGACACAGGTGGAAGCCGAGGATTTAAACTAGGAACAGCCAGGGCTATGGGGCGAGTACTGGCTGGTCGACATGTAGCCCCAATTATAACAGTATCACAAGTGGGTGACGGAAACAGTCTCATTATAGAAGGAGAACTGAATGGTAAATCCTGCAGTTTCACATTGGATACTGGTGCATCAAGAACCATTGCACGACCGGAGCTATTTCCTCGGACCATAGTATGGAAAAGAGGATCTTCACAATGCCGATTACAAACCGCCACTGGCCAACCAGTACTCGTCCTTGGTGAAACGAATGTGACTTTGAAAATGGGTGATAAGACATTCACGCACCCTGTTTTAGTAGCAAATATTACAGATGATTGCATAATAGGACTGGACTTTTTGAAGAAACAGCAGTGCGTCCTTAATGTAGCAAAAGGAGTATTGAGTTTTCCAGAACAAGAAGTATTTCTTCAAGGTGGAAAACAAGGGTCAGTGTACTGTTTAAGGAGAACGGTATTACCACCAAGATCAGAAACCTTAGTAGATATTAGACTATCACCAATAGGATGCCGTAAACGTTGCATTATAATTGAAGATTCTGGAGATCACCCAGACTGGATAACAGCAAGGACACTGATGATGATTTCCGATAAACCAAAAGTACGCATTATCAACGTTAGTAACAAAGAAATCATTCTTGATAAGAATTGCATGGTGGGTGTGTGCGATCATGTAGCATCTTTGAGAAAAACAGAGGCACACGAAAAGGAACGTGATAAGAAGTGGCAGGAACATATATCGACACTACTCGAAAATTGTAAGGGCAATTTAAACAAGTTCGAAAGTCACAAAGTTAAGCAACTGTTACATAACTTCCATGACATCTTCTCGAAGACCGACGGTGACGTGGGAAGGACCGGGCTCGTCAAACACCATATAGATACGGGTGATACACAGCCGATAAGACAGAGACCACGTCGTATCCCCTTTGCAAGAGAACAGGAAGTCACGGAAATGTTAAGAGATATGGAGAAAAACCGGATTATAGAAGCATCCACCAGCCCTTGGTCATCTCCAGTAGTCCTAGTCAAGAAAAAGGATGGCAGCACAAGGTTTTGCGTTGACTACAGGATGTTGAATGATGCCACGAAAAAGGATAGTTATCCTCTGCCACGTATAGATGACACTTTGGACTTGCTAAGTGGCATGAAATGGTTCTCCACAGTTGACCTCAAAAGTGGATACTGGCAGGTGGAAATCTGTCAGCAGGATAAGGAAAAGACCGCTTTCACCACTGGTCCTGGGAACGGTCTCTGGCAATTCAATGTCATGCCTTTTGGACTGTGCAACGCTCCAGCAACATTCGAGCGCCTAATGGAGCGCATTTTGGTGGGGTTGCTTGGTGATGCATGCCTGGTCTATTTGGATGACATCATCATTATGGGACGAAACTTCGCAGAACACCTACGCAATTTAGAGAAAGTGTTCCAGAAACTGCGTGAAGCGAATTTAAAACTCAGTCCTAGTAAGTGTACACTATTCCAGAAAGAAGTTGGATACTTGGGACACATTATTTCGGCGCAAGGAATTCGAACAGACCCTGAAAAAATAAAAGCCGTGTCGAAGTGGCCTACCCCTCGTAATAAAACTGAGGTACGCTCTTTCTTGGGTCTGTGTGCATATTACCGTCGGTTTGTGAAGAACTTCTCCGAGTTAGCGAAACCATTGCATCGTTTAACAGAGGAAAAGTGTCAATTTGAATGGAACTCTGACTGCGAACAGGCATTTGCTCTACTGAAAACTCACTTGTGTGAGGCTCCTGTACTAGGTTACCCTAGTAGGGAAGGCCGATTTTTGGTAGACACAGATGCCAGCAATGTGGGTATTGGAGGAGTTCTCTCTCAAACACAAGGAGATAGGCAGGTCGTTATCGCATATTTCAGCAAATGCCTTTCCAAGCCAGAAAGAAATTATTGTGTTACCCGCCGAGAACTTCTAGCCGTTGTTAAGACCTTACAACACTTCAAGAAATATTTGATTGGGAGGCAGTTTACACTTCGTACCGATCACGCTGCCTTACAGTGGCTCCTCCAGTTCAAAGACCCAGAAGGACAAGTAGCAAGGTGGATAGAGCAGCTGCAAGAATTTGACTTTGTCACTGAACATCGGAAAGGCAAGTCACACAATAATGCTGATGCTTTGTCTAGACGACCTTGCGAAGAATCTTGCCGACATTGTGCCAAACAGGAAAAGAAAGAGAACGTACGGATTATCCAGGTGAACGCTTTGGATGAAGACTGGGATAATCAATCATTGAAAGACGCACAGAAGGAAGACAGTGACCTGAAGGCAGTAATCGAGTGGAAGCAACGTGGCCAGAGGCCCGCTTGGAGTGAAATATCAGCGCTTAGCCCAACAGTAAAAAGTTACTGGGCCCAATGGGACAGCCTGATAATTGATAATGGAGTTCTCAAAAGGAAATGGGAATCACCCAGTGGACAGGAGGTCACCTTACAGATAGTTGTTCCCGGTGATAAAGTCGCGTCAGTGCTACGACAGGTGCACGACGGAGTATCCGGAGGACATCTAGGAGTAAAGAAAACCCTGGAGAAGGTGAGAAAAAGATTCTATTGGGTGCATTGCCGCGAAGACGTAGAGGACTGGTGTAGAAAATGTGCAGCCTGCTCCTCAGTAAAGGGACCGCAAACGAGAGCCAGAGGTCGACTGAAAGTGTACAATGTTGGTGCACCATGGGAAAGAGTTGCTGTCGATATAGCTGGGCCATTCCCTGTTACTGAAGAAGGGAATAGGTATATCATCGTCCTGCAAGACTATTTCAGCAAATGGCCAGAAGCTTTTGCAGTACCTAACCAAGAAGCTCATACAGTCGCCAAAAAGCTAGTTCACGAGGTGTTCTGTCGATTTGGCATTCCTTTGGAGTTACACTCTGACCAGGGTAGAAACTTCGAGTCTTCACTATTTCGAGAGGTTTGCCAACTGCTCGGGATACACAAGACTCGTACAACACCATATCACCCACAGTCAGATGGAATGGTCGAAAGATTCAATCAGACGTTGGAGAATTATTTGGCCAAAGTAGTGGAAGAACACCAGAGGGATTGGGACCAATACATTCCACTCTTTTTAATGTCATACCGCTCAGCAACACATGATAGCACAAACTGCACACCGGCGAAAGTCAACTTCGGCCGAGAAATTAGACTACCCATAGATGCACTAACCGGAACACCTCCCGATACTCCTATCCTAGCCGTCGACTATGTGGCCGACCTGCGGCGTAAATTAGATGGAATACATGAGCTAGTGAGAGAGAATGGTCTGAAAACCAGTGAGAAAATGAAGATCCGATACGACCGCAAAGCTAACGTGCCCGGATTCGAAGAGGGAACTTTGGTATGGTTGCATAATCCGATTAGAAGAAAAGGAAAGAGTTCAAAGTTCCAAGCCAAATGGGAGGGTCCGTACACGATAGTAACCAGAATAAACGATGTCACCTACCGGATTAAGAAAGGACCTAGAGGGAAGCTGAAAATCGTACACGTAGACCGCCTAGCTCGCTATTATGGATCAAATCATGCTCGGGACGAGCATGACTAAGAAGGGGGCAATGTTACGAATGGACCTTATGTCGATGGCATAAGGTTCAATATCGCGTGACATGCAGTGTGTCACTTTTAAGCCCTATTTCGCTAGATCTAGACATTTCCTAAGTACAATAATAAAACGCATTGCTAGACTTAGGACGGCCTATCGAATGGTACAGGTCTCAACAGTTTTGTCAACAAAGTGTCGACATCGAAATTTCTAGAAACCCGTTTCCGGGAATTACCGTAGGTACTTACTTGGCCGGTGACCTCGAAGTTATGCAGTATTATTATTACGCCTAGAGGATTCTGGAATGTTCGATCAGCTGGCCTATATAAGCGCCGCGACGCCGACGCAGAGTCAGTCTACACTCGACTAGCGATACGAAAACAGCGACAGTTAAGAAGCAATCTTAAAGAAGACCTACTGCGACAATTATAACGAGAACTGTAAGTACTACGTGAAGAAACATCTGTAGCGTTATTGTGTGTTTACAACACGAACTTCGTGGACCTAAGGGAAGACTTCGGTGCAACGTCAGCGACATTCTACTTGTCATTGCCTACGATCGACTGTACTTTCGTTGCTAATAAACTTCGTAACCCTTAACCGGCGTTTAAGTACCCCTAGCCCGTAACAGTATTCTTCTGGATCACTTTCTGTATACATCGCTTTTGTGATTTCTTTAGTTGACTGGAATGAAACGCAGTCACTATATTCAGTAATGCCCTGTCTAACAACTAAAATAGAGGCGACATGTTTATTAATAAATCTGTTCCGCGTTTTTGTTTTATCAGATTGATTTTCGAGAATATCCTTTCACAAGCAGCATTCGACTTGTTTTAGAACCATTACCTCTTAAGGTATTAATTTTTTAACCATATTTTATTTTTTTACATTTTGGCATTAGAATTTCCTTCTAGAAACATTCTAAATTATTTTTTATTTTATTTGACATAATAATTTTGTTCTAGATACATTCAACATTATTTTCTTTTGACATTTCTGTTTAGGATTTTTATTAATTTATTTATTTTGTATTGTTCCTAACAACAAATGGCTCTGTTCTCTGGTTGTAACTCATGATCCGAAAGTGCTTGTATCTAAGCCTACTTGAATAAAGTATTATTTGAATTGGATACTGCATCCTACTCTTTTTGTGGGCTGTAGCGGCTAGCGGTTATACTATATTGTTAATACTGCCAAAAGTGCCAAATCCTGCCAGATTTCTAAAACGTCAAACAAAAGTGCCAAAGAGTAAAATAAAGGGCTAAACCTGCCAAAAAGGCAGGATCCTGCCACATTTGGTCACACTGTAGGTGTGACCACTCCAGCGATTATTGTCGCGACAAGTCCTTTGAAGCGCGCCACTTTACCGACAGTGCCGCGATGCTACATCGTCTGCGCACAAATACATTGCGTTGCAACGATGTACCCGGCCACATCGCTGTAGCCCGAATATTCGCCGTAGCCCTCTAACGTATATCTATATATGTATCTATTATAAATATAGTATCGTTGAGTTAGTATCCCATAACACAAGTCTCGAACTTACTTTGGGAATAGCTCAATCTGTGCGATTTGTCCGTATATATTTATTTATATAACCCACACCATACACACCAAAGTACTTAAGTAAATTACTACACTCACTCGTACTACTTCATACACTTAAACATAGTTACTATGTTTAAGGCCTTAATAAGTAGGTATATGTTAAACATTGCAATCTAACAATACACGTATATTCTATAATGTAAACATTTTTTTTCCAATGAACGGAGAAAAAAATAAAGCATGACGTGTAAAAGTGATCAGTGATCCTACTTGCTTAAAACGATTTCATTTCATTTCCCTAACTTCACAAAAAAATGAGAAAGATCGCTTTCAATCTTCGATTGAAAAATATAAAGATGTGTTGTTCTGTAAAAAACAGACAACAACAGTAATTTTAAAAAAACAGAACTTGGTCTGCTAAACACCTTTCTTTTTCTTGTATCATCATCAGATGAACTACTGTCGTCAATTAAAGACCAAACTCGCGAACACAAAAGGGAGTTTATGTTGTTTTCACTATTTGACACCACGGCGGACTAAACACAACTTGATATAAGTTACGTTAACCAGTGCTCAGACCATCGGTTAACGTAATCGTAATTTTTTGCGTGCGTTAACGTTTACGTATTGTGAAACAACTCATTTTTTGACTTGACGATAGTTAGCACCATTTTTAACTTTTACGCATGCGTTAACTGAACGTGAAACAACCCGTCAGTTAACGTAATCGTATTTTTTTTGCGTGCTTTAACGTTTACGTATTGTGAAACAACTCATTTTTTGACTTAACGATAGTTAGCACCATTTTTAACTTTTACGCCTGCGTTAAGTGAACGTGAAACAACCTGCCCGAGTCTGACACGCCCTTCCGCTCCGCCCAGAGTAGTAAGTACTGTTATGAAGATTACTACCAATATCGGGCCTTCAGTATTTTGTAAATAACCTATTTTAACATCTTCAACGGTACGAAGCTCGGCCTTCCATAAAATAATAGATAGGTAGTAGGTACTACGGTATCCATACCCTAATAGCGTAACTCACTATTACAACCAATTTAAATCATATTACTAATTCATTGCTCGATATGTTCAAAAAATGTGTCAGGCCAACAACGCCGATAACGCAATGAATGTCGATGAACTGTCAAAATGAAACCCTTTGCTACTGATAGTGTGTTACGCAATTACCCTGCTGAACAAACTCGACTTGGATACAATTTGCAAATATTTGCAGTCGCACCTCTAGTGTTGACACCGAAACACACAAACATTAGGGTAACTCTAGCGCGGGGATAGCAAACCTTTTTACATCGACAACCTAATAAAACTTATGTAATTTTAGAATTACAAGACCCGTCAGGTATTTAATTGCTCTCATCAAAATACCCTCGCATGAAAATTTAATAAACAATATTATAATGCATATTATGTACAGGTATATAAAAATAATCTAAAATTTTTAAATACATTTAGCAGATAAAGCAATACGTAAATTATAGATAAGCAAAATGTTTACTATTATATTCGCATACTCCTGATTTTTACTATAATATTATGTGAACTGCAACTTGTTCCCACAAAAGCAACTACCTACACTACAAGTAGTCTTTGTTCCGGGTCTGGTTGTTTGTGTATGTGAGTATATATGTGTGTAAACGTACCCACGATACAGGAGAAATTCCTAGTGTGGGGTAACGTTTTTTTTTTAATAAAAAGGGATGGAAAAAATATCCGCTCTAATAACCTTATTCATAATAACATTTATTACGTTCCTGATTCCACGCAGATATGACTTATAAACTTGTCATAATGAAATAAATGTGTAAGAATAAAGTATTAAAAATTATTCTCTACATAAAATGTCAAAGAAATTTTTTTTTTTTACATATTATAAACCAGCGCTTGACCGCAATCCTGCCTGCGGCCCTAGCCAATGTAACATCCAGGGGGGGCACACTTAGTACTTCATCAATTTTTACAGTCGACAGCGACACCTGAACTCTTGCGAGTGAACAATTTGGCAGCCATCTTGTCCCTAGGGTCAAATAAAGGTCAATGACAATGCCATATTTTTTCATTGTAATTTCATGAAAGAAGTAAGATGGCGGATAGAGAATCAAACAATTTTATTTTATTTAGACTTGTGTTGAATTAATGTAACAAGTGCACGTGTTAATGCCAAAATTGTGGTGTCTCTTCATGACGACAGGATGCAGATGGATAAATTACCATGGTTATGTGTTATTACAAAATAATAGGTATACTTATAAGTAATCCATACAAACTTTCAACCCCAAACTGTTAATTTGTGACACTTTCGGCTAATTTGTAATATTATTTCTGTGTGTGTCAGCTGTGAAGTTTCCACTCATAAAATAAATGAATTACTGAATACTTTTTTTTATTCATCTGAAAACCCAGACCTTTAATATACATAGCTACGTACGCATAGGTACGTAGCAATAATATACATAGCTACATATGCATAGGTATGTAGCTATAGTATACATAGCTACATATGCATAGCTACCTATATCACTCACTAGTAGTTGTTCACGCACAAAATGTAAGGGGGCAGCACTTTCCATACATGCAAATTTTACCACAGAGTTGTCACTCTTTATTATATACTGTTACGGGCTAGGGGTACTAAAACGCCGGTTAAGGGTTACGAAGTTTATTGGCAACGAAGGTACAGTCGATTGTAGGCAATGACAAGTAGAATGTAGCTGATGTCTCACCGAAGTCTTCTCTTACGTCCACGAAGTCCGTGTTGTAAACACACAATAACGCTACAGATGTTTCTTCACGTAGTACTTACAGTTCTCGTTACAGTTGTCGCAGTAGGTCTTCTTTAAGATCGCTTCTTAACTGTCGCTGTTTTCGTATCGCTAGTCGAGTGTAGACTGACTGTGCGCCGGCGTCGCGCCGCCTATATATAGGCCAGCTGATCGAACATTCCGGAATCCTCTAGACGTAATAATAATACTGCATAACTTCGAGGTCACCGGCCATGTAAGTACCTATGGTAATTCCCGGAAACGGGTTTCCAGAAATTTCGATGTCGACACTTTGTTGACAAAACTGTTGAGACCTGTACCATTCGATAGGCCGTCCTAAGTCTAGCAATGCGTTTTATTATTGTACCTAGAAAATGTCTAGATCTGCCGAAATAGGACTTAAAAGTGACACACTGCTTGTCACGCGATATTGAACCTTATGCCATCGACATAAGGTCCATTCGTAACATTGCCTCCTTCTTAGTCATGCTCGTCCCGAGCATGATTTGATCCATAATAGCGAGCTAGGCGGTCAACGTGTACGACCTTCAGCTTCCCTCTAGGTCCTTTCTTAATCCGGTAGGTGACATCGTTTATTCTGGTTACTATCGTGTACGGACCCTCCCATTTGGCTTGGAACTTTGGACTCTTTCCTTTCCTTCTAATGGGATTATGTAACCATACTAAAGTTCCCTCTTCAAATCCGGGCACGTTAGCTTTGCGGTCGTATCGGATCTTCATCTTCTCACTGGTTTTCAGACCATTCTCTCTCACTAGCTCATGTATTCCATCTAATTTACGCCGCAGGTCGGCCACATAGTCGACGGCTAGGATAGGAGTATCGGGAGGTGTTCCGGTTAGTGCATCTATGGGTAGTCTAATTTCTCGGCCGAAGTTGACTTTCGCCGGTGTACAATTTGTGCTGTCATGTGTTGCTGAGCGGTATGACATTAAAAAGAGTGGAATGTATTGGTCCCAATCCCTTTGATGTTCTTCCACTACTTTGGCCAAATGATTCTCCAACGTCTGATTGAATCTTTCGACCATTCCATCTGACTGTGGGTGATACGGTGTTGTACGAGTCTTATGTATCCCGAGTAGTTGGCAAACCTCTTGAAATAGTGAAGACTCGAAGTTTCTACCCTGGTCAGAGTGTAACTCCAAGGGAACGCCAAATCGACAGAACACCTCGTGAACTAGCTTTTTGGCGACTGTATGAGCTTCCTGGTTAGGTACTGCAAAAGCTTCTGGCCATTTGCTGAAATAGTCTTGCATGACGATGATATACCTATTCCCTTCTTCAGTAACAGGGAATGGTCCAGCTATATCGACAGCAACTCTTTCCCATGGTGCACCAACATTGTACACTTTCAGCCGACCTCTGGCTCTCGTTTGCGGTCCCTTTACTGAGGAGCAAGCTACGCATTTTCTACACCAGTCCTCTACGTCTTCGCGGCAATGCACCCAATAGAATCTTTTTCTCACCTTCTCCAGGGTTTTCTTTACTCCTAGATGTCCTCCGGATACTCCGTCGTGCACCTGTCGTAGCACTGACGCGACTTTATCACCGGGAACTACTATCTGTAAGGTGACCTCCTGTCCACTGGGTGATTCCCATTTCCTCTTGAGAACTCCATTATCAATTATCAGGCTGTCCCATTGGGCCCAGTAACTTTTTGCTGTTGGGCTAAGCGCTGATATTTCACTCCAAGCGGGCTTCTGGCCATGGTTCTTCCATTCGATTACTGCCTTCAGGTCACTGTCTTCCTTTTGTGCGTCTTCCAATGATTGATTATCCCAGTCTTCATCCAATGCGTTCACCTGGATAATCCGTACGTTCTCTTTCTTTTCCTGTTTGGCACAATGTCGGCAAGATTCTTCGCAAGGTCGTCTAGACAAAGCATCAGCATTATTGTGTGACTTGCCTTTCCGATGTTCAGTGACAAAGTCAAATTCTTGCAGCTGCTCTATCCACCTTGCTACTTGTCCTTCTGGGTCTTTGAACTGGAGGAGCCACTGTAAGGCAGCGTGATCGGTACGAAGTGTAAACTGCCTCCCAATCAAATATTTCTTGAAGTGTTGTAAGGTCTTAACAACGGCTAGAAGTTCTCGGCGGGTAACACAATAATTTCTTTCTGGCTTGGAAAGGCATTTGCTGAAATATGCGATAACGACCTGCCTATCTCCTTGTGTTTGAGAGAGAACTCCTCCAACACCCACATTGCTGGCATCTGTGTCTACCAAAAATCGGCCTTCCCTACTAGGGTAACCTAGTACAGGAGCCTCACACAAGTGAGTTTTCAGTAGAGCAAATGCCTGTTCGCAGTCAGAGTTCCATTCAAATTGACACTTTTCCTCTGTTAAACGATGCAACGGTTTCGCTAACTCGGAGAAGTTCTTCACAAACCGACGGTAATATGCACACAGACCCAAGAAAGAGCGTACCTCAGTTTTATTACGAGGGGTAGGCCACTTCGACACGGCTTTTATTTTTTCAGGGTCCGTTCGAATTCCTTGCGCCGAAATAATGTGTCCCAAGTATCCAACTTCTTTCTGGAATAGTGTACACTTACTAGGACTGAGTTTTAAATTCGCTTCACGCAGTTTCTGGAACACTTTCTCTAAATTGCGTAGGTGTTCTGCGAAGTTTCGTCCCATAATGATAATGTCATCCAAATAGACCAGGCATGCATCACCAAGCAACCCCACCAAAATGCGCTCCATTAGGCGCTCGAATGTTGCTGGAGCGTTGCACAGTCCAAAAGGCATGACATTGAATTGCCAGAGACCGTTCCCAGGACCAGTGGTGAAAGCGGTCTTTTCCTTATCCTGCTGACAGATTTCCACCTGCCAGTATCCACTTTTGAGGTCAACTGTGGAGAACCATTTCATGCCACTTAGCAAGTCCAAAGTGTCATCTATACGTGGCAGAGGATAACTATCCTTTTTCGTGGCATCATTCAACATCCTGTAGTCAACGCAAAACCTTGTGCTGCCATCCTTTTTCTTGACTAGGACTACTGGAGATGACCAAGGGCTGGTGGATGCTTCTATAATCCGGTTTTTCTCCATATCTCTTAACATTTCCGTGACTTCCTGTTCTCTTGCAAAGGGGATACGACGTGGTCTCTGTCTTATCGGCTGTGTATCACCCGTATCTATATGGTGTTTGACGAGCCCGGTCCTTCCCACGTCACTGTCGGTCTTCGAGAAGATGTCATGGAAGTTATGTAACAGTTGCTTAACTTTGTGACTTTCGAACTTGTTTAAATTGCCCTTACAATTTTCGAGTAGTGTCGATATATGTTCCTGCCACTTCTTATCACGTTCCTTTTCGTGTGCCTCTGTTTTTCTCAAAGATGCTACATGATCGCACACACCCACCATGCAATTCTTATCAAGAATGATTTCTTTGTTACTAACGTTGATAATGCGTACTTTTGGTTTATCGGAAATCATCATCAGTGTCCTTGCTGTTATCCAGTCTGGGTGATCTCCAGAATCTTCTATTATAATGCAACGTTTACGGCATCCTATTGGTGATAATCTAATATCTACTAAGGTTTCTGATCTAGGTGGTAATACCGTTCTCCTTAAACAGTACACTGACCCCTGTTTTCCACCTTGAAGAAATACTTCTTGTTCTGGAAAACTCAATACTCCTTTTGCTACATTAAGGACGCACTGCTGTTTCTTCAAAAAGTCCAGTCCTATTATGCAATCATCTGTAATATTTGCTACTAAAACAGGGTGCGTGAATGTTTTATCACCCATTTTCAAAGTCACATTCGTTTCACCAAGGACGAGTACTGGTTGGCCGGTGGCGGTTTGTAATCGGCATTGTGAAGACCCTCTTTTCCATGCTATGGTCCGAGGAAATAGCTCCGGTCGTGCAATAGTTCTTGATGCACCAGTATCCAACGTGAAACTGCATGACTTACCATTCAGTTCTCCTTCTATAATAAGACTGTTTCCATCGCCCACTTGTGATACTGTTATAATGGGGGCTTCAGGTCGACCAGCCAGTACTCGCCCCATAGCCCTGGCTGTTCTTAGTTTAAATCCTCGGCTTCCACCTGTGTCCCAGAAGTACTTCTTCCCTTAGACTTCCTGGGACAATTGATCCGAATATGACCCTTTTCGCCGCACTCATAGCAGGTTGGTCCTTGCCGAGTTTTAATTATTGGGGTTACCTCGCGAATGCGGTGCTGTTGTCGGCCGTCTTGGCGTACTGCTTCCACCTCCAGAGCGTGTGTCAAGGCTGCCTTCAGAGTCTGATGGTGACCCAGACGAACTGCAGCCCTGACTTCTGCATCTCGGATTCCATCAGTAAAAGCTTGCACCGTAGTAGCATCAATTAATCCCGGTGTTGATGCATACGCCCTCCGAACAACACGTTCTATTTCCGTTGCCCATTGTTGCAAACCCTCACTGCTCTTCTGTGTGCGGTCGCGGAGTTGAGCCCTGTAGACATGTTCGAGGTGTTTCTCCCCGTATCTAGACTCCAACGCTTCTAGCAGACAGGCTAGGGTATTGCAATCGCCAGAAATATTTTCGAGAATTTGTACTGCATCACCACGCAGAGCAAGCGTAAGAGCGGTTACCGCTTGATCGTCGTCCCAGTTGTTGCCTTTAGCGACCTTTTCGAATTGAAGGCGGAAGGCCACCCATGACGTTGTTCCGTCAAAATGAGGCACTTGGAACGTCGGCAAAGCACTAGGTATCACCCCTTTGATGCCTCCTTTCTGTACCTTATCATGGAGGAATTTTATTTCTTTCTCACACTCCATGATGGTGCTGTCAAGTGCCTCGAAACGCGCATCATGTTTGTGTATACGAGCATCTTGCTGGTCTATGCGCGTATCTTGTTGTGCTGTTTTTATTTTAAGCTCGTTGACCTCTTCTTTTGTTTCTTTCCACTTTTCATTAAGTTCCAATAGTAATTTTTGGGATTTTGCCTGGGATTCTGCTACACTTTTAATGATTTGTGCCTGGGTTTCTGCCTGGGATTTATCTATTTTTGCCTGGGTTTCTGCCTGGGATTTATCTATTTTTGCCTGGATTTCTGTCTGAGATTCTGCTATACCTTTTATTTGCGCCGTCAAGTGAGCCAGTAACGCTGATAAATCGAATCCAATGCTTCCGGAAATAGTGGTGGTAGTAGGCGCACTTACAGGTGTTACGATGGCCGCTTCTACTACGGGTGCAGGGACACTAAGCGATTCTTCCTCTTGACGCGCCAAATCCATCGCTGCTTGTCGTCGCGTGCGAACTTTTTCGTCTTCCCTAGGCGTGATCGGCATTTCGCTTCTGACACCAGTTGTTACGGGCTAGGGGTACTAAAACGCCGGTTAAGGGTTACGAAGTTTATTGGCAACGAAGGTACAGTCGATTGTAGGCAATGACAAGTAGAATGTAGCTGATGTCTCACCGAAGTCTTCTCTTACGTCCACGAAGTCCGTGTTGTAAACACACAATAACGCTACAGATGTTTCTTCACGTAGTACTTACAGTTCTCGTTACAGTTGTCGCAGTAGGTCTTCTTTAAGATCGCTTCTTAACTGTCGCTGTTTTCGTATCGCTAGTCGAGTGTAGACTGACTGTGCGCCGGCGTCGCGCCGCCTATATATAGGCCAGCTGATCGAACATTCCGGAATCCTCTAGACGTAATAATAATACTGCATAACTTCGAGGTCACCGGCCATGTAAGTACCTATGGTAATTCCCGGAAACGGGTTTCCAGAAATTTCGATGTCGACACTTTGTTGACAAAACTGTTGAGACCTGTACCATTCGATAGGCCGTCCTAAGTCTAGCAATGCGTTTTATTATTGTACCTAGAAAATGTCTAGATCTGCCGAAATAGGACTTAAAAGTGACACACTGCTTGTCACGCGATATTGAACCTTATGCCATCGACATAAGGTCCATTCGTAACAATACTTACTATACTCTTTGGTAACATCGTTTCATAGCGAAGCGAAATCGAATACCAAACCAACCAATGGCGGGAACGATTGACCACGTGATTTGTCGCGTCGCGTGGTCAATCGTTCCCGCCATTGGTTGGTTTGGTATTCGATTTCGCTTCGCTATGAAGCGATGTTACATTGGCTACAGGCCCTGATGGTAAGCAGTGACGCAATCGTTACGTAAGCGTTGGTAAAGCGCACTAGTTTATTAAGAGCCTATTCACTCTAGCCATGAAGACACTCAAATTGTAGTCCGACGGAAACACCGCCGCTGGCAAATTGTTCCAGTCCCTCGATGTACGCGGTATAAAGGAGGAGGCGAAACGCTTCGTCGGATCGTAGTGGTGTTAACAACGTAAGGGTGGAAACCAGCCGTACGACGGGTCGTCCGCTGGTGGAACGGAGATGGGGGAATTAAATCATGCAATTCCATCGCACACTCCCCGAAATGCATCCTATAGAACACCGAAAGGCTGACTACTCTACGCCTGTGCTCTAGGCTTTGGAGACCAACTCGAGTTAGATCAGGGTCACCAATCAGCCTCTTTGCACGTCTCTCCACTGAATCCAAAGTGGCCAGGTGACACTTGGCAGCACCAGCCCAAATGTGGCTGCAGTACTCCACACACGAACGGACCTGTGCTTTGTATAACATTAGAAGCTGCCCAGGTGTGAAGTACTGCCGGACCTTTGCAATAACGCCAAGTTTCCTGGCAGCCACCTTGGCCTTGGACTCAATGAACCGCCCAAAGTTAAGGTTCGAGGAAATCTCAACTCCCAAAAGCTGAAGGCGGTCGGAACACTCCAAGGACACATTCCGAAAAGTAGGGGCCAAGGTGAACGGGCTCCTTTTGGCGGTGAAAAGACACGCCTGTGTTTTGGCGGCATTGAATGCTACAAGATTGGCATTGCCCCATTCGGAGACTGCCTGCAGTGCAACATTCGTTCGCTCAACCATGGCCTCTCTTTCGGACCGGATTGATTCCCTACTAGCCCGAGCATCCGGCAGGTATCTCTCTACAACTGTGCTGTCATCTGCATACGCATAGATACCGGGCATCAGCAGATCGTTAATATGCAGCAGGAACAGAGTTGCAGAGAGAACAGACCCCTGAGGAACACCGGCATTAGTTGACATGGGCTCAGAAGAGCATCCGTCGACAACAACTCGGAGGGACCGTTCAGTCAGGAAGTCTTTTACCCAGCCAGTCAGGCTAGGGGAAATACCGTACGCTGGAAGCTTACTCAAAAGGCTAGCGTGCCATACCTGGTCGAAGGCCTTCGAGACATCAAGGGAGACAGCAATCGCTTCCCCATTCTTCTCGAGGGCCTCGCCCCATTAGGTATACGTATAAGTAATGTTTATTAAAGACTAGCTTTCCGCCCGCGGCTTCGCCCGCGTGGAGTTCGGTTATATCGCGCTTTTTAGATTTCCCTCGGGAACATCAAATTTTTCCGGGATAAAAGGTAGCCTATGTTTTTTCTCAGGATCTAAAGATTGTCTGTGCCAAATTTCATCAAAATCGGTTGACAGGTTTAAGCGGGAAAGCGTAACTTAAGCTAAACGTAAGCTTGTTCAGCATTCCAAAGCGTTACTATTATAGCATTTCTCTAACCATATATCGTTTATTGTTTATTTGGCCTAATGGTTGAAACACCAGCCTGTCAAGTATGAGTGTGCGGGTTCGATTCCATATTAGGCAAATACAAATGTAACTTTTTTAAAGTTATATGTACTTTCTAAGTATATGTTGGATGCCAATGACTGATTACAAGGTCAAGGAAAACATCTTGAGGAAACTAGGACTTAAAGTCTGAAATCGTCAACCCGCATTGAGCAAACGTGGTGATCACGCTCAATCCTTCTCTGTATGAGAGGAGACCTGTGCCCAGCAGTGGGACGATAAAAAGGTTGATGATGATATCGTTTACAAAGGCACTTTCGTAGTGTCTATCTCTAAGGACCTACTTACATACAGTAACTTTGTAACTCAACCAGTTTCAGGTTGAGACGCAAGTTCCTCAAAACGAAAGGTGTTTGAACTAAATAGCATCAACTTACTGACCGGTCCACGCATTATCAGGCTCAATCTGAATAATTTTGAATTATACATATTGCTAATCGATTGCTTCATATGTTCGAGAAATGTGTCTGCTCAACAACGTAAATAACGCAATGAATGTTGTTGAACTGTCAAAATGAAAGCTAGTGCTACCGGTCGTGGCTGACCCAATTACTCTTCCGCTTAGATGTTTTAGTACCTTTCGATGTTGATCATAAATATGATGCAATGGCACCTTGTAAGGTGAAATATCAAGAATCTTTGTACAAATGAAGAACAAAAATGTAAAACAAATTCCATCTTATTACTAAACTAGCGGCCGCCAGCGACTTCGTTCGCGTGGAATTAGTCATGCTCAGCACCTATTGGCAATATGTACGGCTGCGTTAGCTCCCGTTGTCGCAACTTTTTTTGTTACTGCTCTGCTCCTATTGGTCATAGCGGGATGTTATATAGCTTAAAGCCTTCCTGGATTAATAGGCTATCCAACGCAAAAAGAATTTTTCAAATCGGACCAGTAGTTTCTGAGATTAGCGCGCACAAACAAACAAGCAAACTCTTCAGCTTTATATATTAATATACATAAAGTTTAAATTTAGAATCAGATTTGAATTAAACATCGAGCCATTTTTAACTACGTACATAAACAGCCAGACCCGGAACAAATACATGTAGGAGATTCAAAAAATATTTTTTCCGTGTGGAATTCGATTCCCGCATCTACGATCCGCAGAACAGCAGTCAATCCCTTAACAACTCCTCGAAAGAAAAATAAGAAAGAAAGAAAGATGACATAGCTTTGAAACCAGCCCCCTAATCGGCTAACACATTTTTGTCAATTGATTGCGACTAGTTGGTATCGTTTGGACCGAACGGACCAATGGGCGGTCCGAACGATTCCAACTGATACCAACTAGTCGCAATCATTTGACAAAAATGTGTTCGCCGATTAGGGGGCAGGTTTGAATTAAACATAGAGCCATTTTTAACTACGTACCTACCTACACAAACAGCCAGACCCGGAACAAATAGATGGAGGAGATACAAAAAATATTTTTTCCGAGCGGAATTCGATACCATCTACGACACACACAGCAGCAGTCGATCGCTTAATAACTGCTATAAAGAAACAAAAATAGATGAAATGAAAATGACTGCCTCCGTGGCGTAGCGGTAGCGAACGCGGCCGCTGCGCAAGGAGGCGCGGGTTCGATCCCCGAGCAGTGCAAATATTTGTATGTATGAATATGAATATTTACACTGATCTGCTCGTGCCTCGGAGAGCACGATAAACCATTAGTCCCGGTTGCCATACGAACATCTAAAGGCAGTCGTTACGGTAGTTGGAGCCCTCAAAAGTCCAACAATTGGTCTAACTGCAATGCTTCGATATCACCTTCGGGTTGTGGAGGTCAGACGGCAGTCGCTTCACGGAAAATGTCAAAGTTTAGCCAAACTCAGCAGTTAGACTGGTAAAGCGGACCCCAGACTCCGAAGCTGAAAAAGCTTCGGATGCGACTGGGATTAACACTGAGATGATGATAATGATGATGATGATAAAGAAAGACGATATAGCTTGAAAGAGTGACTACCAAGGTGATGAATAATAGAGTAGAGTAAATGTACCATAATTGCTACGATGACGTCCGATAAAGAACTTTAAATAATTTACATACATAAGTGAGCACTATTATTACCAAAACAGTATCTATTATCAGTTATTGAGACTAAATACCTTTAAACACCACATATTGGTAAAGCTTTTGACGTAATACTAACATACATATTAAGGGTGTATCTGACATCGACGCACAAACGAGTACCATGGATCCAGTACATGATTCTGAACCCCCCAGTGGTGGAATTTTTCGTCGGCTTTTTCATGATTTAAAAAAAATAAATGTAGTTTTTTTTCACTTCAGACCATTCACAATTGCTATACTTTTATAACCCAATAAGATTTTAAAGTCAAAATTAACTGGAGCTGCATGGACATCTCCATGCAGCTCCTGCTTGTATAATATGCTGCGGTGGATGTGTGAAGTTACGCGGAAAGACCGCATCAGTAACTCCCTCATCCGTAGCAGTCTTCATGTCCGTGACATAGCAGACAAGCTGCAGAAGGGTTGTCTACGCTGGTACGGCCACGTCTTACGAAAACCGGTCTTACAAAAAATGTTACGTGGGTAACAAAATGTCTCACCATGGCGCCTCCGCCGGCCCGGAATACGCGAGGGAGACCAAAGAAATGATGGCTTGACTTTGTAAGAGATGGCATGCGTGCCAACAATATCTTGCCACAGAATGCTCTAAAGATCACGCGAAATGGGGAAGAATGAGCAGGAAAGTGGACCCTGGGCTCCAACGCGAAGGCCGCGGTTGCAACCGGGATTAAACGCTGGGTTGATGATGACTAAGATAGATATACATATGTTGAATAAGTGTTTCAGTTTTGATATTAAAACTTCTTGAGAGCACTTTTGTTGGATGGAGAAAAGCTTTGAATTTGCGTGAGCGTGACCAATCCGACACCGTGACCGTTTTTTGTTTATTCTTTGTTTTTTAATGATGTTATATTCAGTTTTCACTTCTGTCGGATAGTTGGGTTATTAAGTTGTTTATTGAAAAATCTCGAGCATAGAAGCATTAGGCCGCATGTATAAATCCGGCGACCCATACATACGACCTACTGCTTCTAAGGTCGAGCTATAGATACGACCTAACGCTTCTCTGGTACGAGAAATGATCCAACACACTAGACGAATTTTTGAATGATGGCTCAATGTAAACAAAATAAAATTGCTTGTCGGCGTTGAGTACCGTCTGATATCGATATAGTTTTAAGTTATCCGATTAATCGATTTTCTAATTTCTAAACGAAATGTAATCAAGTTGTGATTCCTAAACGTAACACCCGACACTGGCACAAAAGGAGTGATAACGGGGACTGGTGACAGTTGGTCAACGGTTAACTTGGTTTATGTTAAAAATTTATGCGATTTTCTGTGTATGTGAAAAACTTAAATATGGAATTGTACTTTTGATTGCGTATAATATTGATTATTTATAATTTTTGACATTTTATTTATTCTGACTTTGATTTTTTGACATTAAATGAATGATAAATAGTTCCTCATTTAGGTCTGACATTTTAATTAGAAACAATAACTATGCATGATTTTAAAATATCTTCTTAGAGGTTATAATTTTGCTATCATGAGCCAGACGAACACTATATTTTGTACGCCTACTGGCATAACACAGCTGTTCTATATTAACATCTACTTGCTTAATAAACGATTTTATTTCATTTCATCTGTACCTATTTCCATGTGTTAACAAATAAAATGATTTCATTTGTATTTTAAGCTGGAAGAAAAAATCATATTGAGCCGACCAAAAAACTGAATTGAGAATGATTATAATATAGTAAGAGCACCGGTGGTATCTGCCGCGACTTACAAGTTGCAGGTTGTAGGTTCCAACCCCGTCATTCTCTTTACTTAGTGTAAATGACTTCATTACCACTTCTCTCAAAATGATGAAGGAAAACGTCGTGAGGAAACCGGCATGTCTTAGAAGTAAAATCTTTGAAGACATGTGACATCTACCAGCCCGCACTGGCCCCGCGTGGTAGATTACGGCCCACACTCTCTCACCGAGAGGAGGCCTGTGTGCCAGGAGTGGGAACATTACAGGTTGATTGCATAATCAGCCAGTTCATTATACATACATATAATGAACTACTTATTGCACATTTTAGGATTACTTAATTTACAAGGTGGCTTTGCAAGCAACAAAACTGTGAGGAATGCATTTTACTATTTTATTAAAATTTATAATACTAATTATTATAATAAAGCTGAAGTGTTTGTTTGAACGCGCTAATCTCAGGAACTACTGGACCGATTTGCAAAATTCTTTTCGTGTTGGGTAGCCCATTAATACAGGAAGGTTTTAGGCTATATAACATCACGGTGCCACCAATAGGAGCAGAGCATAAAAAAACGCGAACGAAGTCGCTGCCGGCTGCTAGTATAAGATAAATAAATATATGACGTGTGTAACGAAACCGTCGAGTTAACGGCAACCATAGCCGAAGTATACTATAAATCAAACAAATGTAAACAATTCCAATGATGTATCGCATAGAATAACCATCGGAATTGATTCTATGTAAACTACGAGTATGTTTACAGATATGAATGGTGAATAACAGGATGCAACTCTAAATCGAAGCATTTATTTTATTTAGGCCTCTGCACCCTAATGGACCGAACGGACCAATGGGCGGTCCAAACAATCCCAACTAGTCGCAATCATTTGACAAAAATGTGTTCGCCGATTAGGAGGCTGCCTCAAATCTTGCGGACAGCAGGGCGGCGGCGGCGGCGCAGGAGTGGGAGGATCTTATCGGACAGATTCTGTAATACAGAGGCACGGCAGCGGGGCGATGGCGGGCACCGAGGCGGGCAGCCAGCGGTGTACTTTAAATAAAGCGGTGATCGAGCGTTAGGAATAAATTTGAATCAAAAAGATGTTGCCGCCATTGAACAGACATTTCTTTCGCGAATAAAATCAAATATCTCGTCGACACAATCGTGAACAGAACGCTAGTTTCGAGAACGGGTCTTCGTTCCTTCGAGGAAGGCTTTAGGCTATATAACATCACGCTGCGACCAATAGGAGCGGAGCATAATTAATTCCACGCGAACGAAGTCGCTGGCGGCTGCTAGTCAGAAATATGATGTTTTTTTTTTTTTTTTTATTAGTTATAAACTAGTGCTTGACTGCAATCCCGCCTGATGGTAAGCAGTGATGCAATCGATGATGGTAAAACGGACTAGCTTATTAAGCCTATTCACTCAAAAAAACTGAGTGAATAGGAAGGAAGATGGCAGTTGAGCGAGGTGATGCAATGTTTAACCCAACAACACGACCAACGATGCTGCGCCAGAGGATGATCTAGAGACCCTCCACGACCAAACTCCCGACACAACAACATTAGGCACATCGTACCCGGTACACATCGCAACACTACTGCTCAGACCCGTCCTCCGTACGGCTTCACCAGACATCATGCCGGAACACGTCGAATCGCTTGGCGGCAAGACTTTGTCAGGTGGGTGGTAACTTATGCCGGCGGCTGATGTTGCCTACCACCGAGAAAATCACACATAAACCCGAGCAATAAGAACAAAATATTGGACGACTGCACGGTTAGTGCAGTGTTAACCTATTGACTGCTGGGCTGCATGTCATGGGTTCGATTCCCGCACGTAACAAATATTTGTATGACCCACAAGTTCCAGGTCTGGCTGTTTGTGTGAGTTTATATGTTTGTAAACGCACCCACGATTAGGGTTGCCAACTATACTGTTTTGAACAGTATTATACTGTTTTTCAGTAAATTATACTTTTTACTGTTGAACAAAAATAAAGTATAAAAAATAGGTACTGTTTTCAGCATGCAAACACATTATGTGATTAGGCTTGCCAGACCGCCGGGAAATCCGGGAAGGCCCCGGAAACTTGATGACGTGGCTGCCTCCTCTCTGCCTGATTCTCTTTCATGAACGTACCGATTTTTCATGGGCCGACATCATGGGCTCTGTTCTACCGAAATGCTCGATTCTTTTTATGGTTCAGGTATGCCAACCTCTTGTACGAGCTCCTACTTTAACTTTGACGAATGAGCTTGTGAGTCGTCGACAGGGACAGTCGGAAAGAACGTCTAAAACGTTCTTTCCGACTGTCCCTGTCGACGACTGTCCCGGATTGGTAAGTTCCTATCTGGCAACCCTATATGTGATATACTTATACGAAATATTCAAAAACGATTTAAATTTAGTAAGTTGTGCGAGGAGTTCCAAAAAATATGTATGTAAAAAAATTAATAAATGAAATACTGTTCATTTTTCGAAAATACTGTTTAATATTCTTCAGAGATCTGAATATACTTTATTCTTTGTAAAAAAAAAATGGCAACCCTACCCATGATACAGGAGAAATTCTTAGTATGGGGCAACGTTTTAAAAAAAATGATTATCCCGCACAAACAAAATGCACATTACAACTTTAAAATAATAAACTCGACACATTCATATCAATGAAATACATAAGTTTGTAATTACTGGGTTAATACATAATTATGTATTAACCCAGTAATTGGTAGCTCTACAGCGCATAGTATCGCACATTTTAAGTGTGCGAGAGTGTGTTTTTGGTGTGTGTGTTTGTGCGTGTGTCTTTGTGTGTCGGTTTGTATAAAATTTGACACACAATGGTTGATAACCAGGACTAACATATACTCGTAAAATATATTAATTTTTACCAGCAAATATGAACTACAGTACATTCTTACTTATTTTTTTATACACTACGAATTACTCTTGTATCGTGGGTGCGTTTAAAAAGATTTAAACTCACGTTCACACAGCGTTAGTCGTGTTGTTGGGTTTAACATTGCATCACCACACTCAACTGCCGTCTTCCTTCATATTCAGTCAATTTTTTTTGAGTGAATAGGCTCATTAATAATTTAGCGCGCTTTACCATCAACGATTGCATCACTGCTTAACATCAGGCGGGATTGCGGTGAAGCACTAGTTTATAATTATACTAGCTTTCCGCTCGCGGCTTCGCTCGCGTGGAGATCGGTTATATCGCGCTTTTTAGATTTCCCTTGGGAAAATCATTTTTATTCGAGATAAAAGGTAGCCTATTATTTAATCCGAACTTCTAACTTTACTTTTGAAAAATATCAAAACAATCGGTTCAGTAGTTACGGCGTGAAAGCGTAACAAACAAACAAACAAACTCACTTTCCGATTTATAATATTAAGTTAGGTAAAAAAAGACTAAACGCGGAGATGATGATGATGATGAACCATTCTCCTGCCCGTATCCCAATTTATTTAAGGCAACGTAACATGTCTTTTTCTTCCATACTTCCCTATTAGACGTCATCTCGGTAGGATATAAAGAAAATACGTTTGTTTAACACAGAGATCCTTGGGCTGCACCGACTGCCTTCAGTTTTTTAGAGTTGAGATTTCCTCGGACCTAAACTTTGGGAGGTTCATTGAGTCCAAAGCCAAGATGCCTGTCAGGAAACTTGGCGTTTTTGCAAAGGTCCGTTCGTGTGTGGAGTACTGCAGCCACATTTGGGCTGGTGGTGCAAAATGCCACCTGGCCACTTTGGATCCGGTGGAGAGGCGTGCGAGGAGGCTAATTGGTGACCTAGATTTAGTTACAGAAGAATAGCCAGCCTGTCGGTGTTCTATAGGATGCATTTTGGAGAGTGTGCGAGGGAATTGCTTGATTTACCTAATTCCCCCATCTCCGTTCCATCATCAGACGACCCGCCGTAAGGGGAGTCTCCACCCTTACGTTGCTGAAACCACTATGTTCCTGACGAAGCGTTTCACTTCGTCTTTTAAACCGCGTACATCGTAGGGACTGGAACTATTTGCTCCTTTTTCTGCACCATTGTTTCTATCTGGCTTCAATTTAAATGTCTTCAAGGCTCTTAATAAACTAGCGCGCTTTACCATCAACGATTGCATCACTGCTTCCAACGGGTGGGATTACGGTCAAGCAAAAGTTTATAATTATAATGAATATATATATGGCCTTGTTTTTTAAAATGACCTTCTTAGCCCCTACTCCGGAACGGAAGGGCGTGTCAAGACTTTATTGACAAAAGCAACCAGTTTTCTTCACTTGCTTGTGCGCAAGGGGCCCCGGAATCTGTTTCAGAAGAACCCACGGCACCCAATAACTCCATAAGATATTTCTCATCTTACCCCAAAACGAAATTATTCCTAAAAGAATTTTCGTTCTTACCTTACAATACACATGGCTCAGATGCACCGGTTGCATCAAAATAGGGTCCAACACATATTGCAGCATTTTGTAAAACAATACAACACACCACTTTAAAATATTAATCATTAGAATTCTCACATTTTCTCACACAATGACGTCATAATTTCTTTTTATTCTGATAACACGGCAACCTGCGCCCGCGCCGCGCTCTCACTAAAATAGGGAATTTTAAAATCCACTTGTGAAATTCCCGTTGAATCCGTATAAAGGTGAGCCACTTCCTAAATATTTACTTTTGTTCAAGGTACAGATTGCTATAATACGGATATTTTAGGTTACGAAGTAAATTCTTCGTAAAGTGAAGATTTTATTTGAATGAACGAATATTGGCATGGTTTAGTATTACTTCTCAAGGTTTAGCTTGTCGTTTTAGGTTACATATGAAATTGTAACATTATCTAATACAAAAAAATAATTTTCAGGTAGGTACTACAGTAAAGCTCTAATTCAAAAATCTTACACAAAGATTGAGATTTATTATCATTTGTGTCTACACTGTCTACTAATATCTTCCAGATAAAAATCATTAAATTTTACTTTATTTTCTTCATTAAAATATACCTTCGATATATTTTACTTGTCATCCATTAAAACAGCGGTCGCCAAGCTTTTGCTTTTGTGGTATTTTGGCGTGGCTAGCTGGCATATTTATATATTTTTTTCTCTTGTATTACTGTACCTACATAGTATTGTATAAGCTATTGTGTTTTTTATAAATGAACAGACAGCTGTGCTGCTGGGGAGTTTCTTCCGCCACTTCTTCTTCCCAGCGAAAGCACTTAGGAAGTGTCGATGGGTGGGCGTTTTGGGGGACTGACTTATGTAATATTGACGTTCAAAAAGTGCTGATTCTCAGCCTAGTTTGAATAAATGACTTTTTGATTTTGAAGCTTCTGGCTGTTACGGGCGACATGGCGACAAAATGAGGTAGAGGCGGGACGTGCTTTTAAATAATTTTGATAATAGGTCTATCAATTAATATTCTTTATTGCACGCACATAAATACCATAGAATAAACAGGGGAAGTAGGTTATCTCCGACCCAATCCGCGATTTAATTGCCTACTGTCTTAGTGTTGACGACTGTCCGCGCTTCGTCGGTTGCGGTTGTCGCCCAAACCGCTAACAAATATTTATAGACTAAGAGCTTATGTTTAAATTATTTGCTTAGTATTTAGTTTACATATACTAGTCAGTTTTTTTTAGTAATTTTTATTTTTTTGTTTTGTATAGGTACATAAAGAACCATATTTATTTTTATTTTTAATTAATACAAATATAAATAATACAAACATAATATCTATTGAATCACACATTTAATACAAAATTACAAATTAGCTACTGAAAAATACCTACTTTTTTCGGTTTCGACTATTACGAAACGCATTGTTATTAATTAAACTTTCATGTGTAATATATCCGTATCCTTGTAAATAACTTTTAATATAAATCTTTTATTTGTTCATAAATAGACATACCAACTTCGCAGTTTATGTGATCATTTTTAAATGCTTTTTGGAACATCTGCTCCATCCTCTTAATAATATTTTCTACAAAGTCGTCAGGTGGAACTAGGGTTGTAACGGAGGCTTGTTAGCGGAGGCGGAGGCGGATGCGGAGGCGACGAGTCTCACCTCCGCGGATGCGGAGGTGAAAGTACATATAGAAAAAAATTAAATTTATGGTTAATTAAAACAAATTTTTTATTTTAAATACGTACATTAATAGTAGTATACTTGGTAAAAAAAAAATATTACCTCCTTGTAATGAAAATTAAGAAGAAACAAATTGTGTTTGCCGCATTCCCGCCTCGCACTAGTTGATTCTTGACCATTTCGCGCTCAAACGCGGCCGGACGGTTGTCGAGCGTCGCAGCTTGCGCGTTATTTATTTTTTAACACCCTTGCTCGTAAAGCTGATGTAATCCCACCGGTTTTAAATATGTAAAGCGGGCCATAACAAACGCGTGTGTTATCAAAGCAAATAGTTAAGTTATAGTCCATACAAATTCCATAACAGCATTATTTGTCATCCATACTAATATTATAAATGCGAAAGTAACTCTGTCTGTCTGTCTGTCCGTCTGTCTGTCTGTCTGTCTGTCTGTCTGTCTGTCTGTCTGTCTGTCTGTTACGCTTTCCCGCTTAAACCTCTCAACCGATTTTGATGAAATCTGGCACAGACAATCTTTAGATCCTGAGAAAGAACATAGGCTACCTTTTATCCCGGAAAAATTTGATGTTCCCGAGGGAAATCTAAAAAGCGCGATATAACCGAACTCCACGCGGGCGAAGCCGCGGGCGGAAAGCTAGTTTCAAATAATTATGGAACTGATCGCCGCCGCGTGGCTCTAGCCAGTGAGCAGCGCGCTGTTCCATATTTGAAATGGCAAATAATAATATTAATGGCGGGAAAGCAACAGTGAGCATTCACAGATTGAGTTTATTTAAAATAACTGATGTCCTATTTGAAATAAACAAATTTGTATTTGTTTGTATTTAAATGAGTATTTGTAAAAAAAAACAGTTTATTCGGTAATTTAAAAACGTGACTGCATGCTCTAGCGAGCATGCAGTCAAGTTTTTAAATTACTCTTGAATTAATGTTGGCAAAGATGCTAATCTTTGCCAACATTTTCACGCAGCTACGGCAGAAAATAAACCTCGCGCCATTTTTCTCAAATTTTCTTTTCTTTGTACTTGTATTCTGAATATCTTTTTTCTGTTTCCTCGCAAGTGTGTTAAAAAATGTCGTACGATATACGTGCGTATTGGTTATAACATGCTCGGCTCAATTACACCCTCGCCTTCGGCTCGGGCTGAAATTCCGCCTCGCATGTTATAACCATCATTACGCACTAATATCGTAATGTACTATTATAAATACGTAAATAAACCTCCGTTATAACTCCGCATAAAATTGTGCGGAGGCGGAGGCGGAAGCGAAGATACGATTTCTTGCGGAACTTCCGCAGTAACGGAGGCGGAGGCGAAGCTCCGTTACAACCCTAGGTGGAACCACTAATAAAATATGTTTTCTAGAATAATTTTTGTATTGAAGATACCTAGATTCTGCACTTAAATTGCAAACTTGCTGATTAGCATTTAAATACGATTAAAGTTTTTCGCAATCCTCGTGACGATCCATGCATTTTTTTAACAAGAACACGTGACGCGCGAACCTTGTCCGGTGCTAGCCGCGACTAGCGCACTGTAGCACTCTAATATTGTGTATAGGTGTGCGTGCGGCGACCCATAGATACTAACGCGCACACATACAAGCCGCGCGCGGTACGTTTATATGAAGGTAGCCTACTCTGTCCCTCTTTATACTATGTAAATACTGTGCAGACATACTTAATAGTGATATTAAAATCCCAAAAAATCTTTTTTTTTTCTTGCATTATAATAATAATTATTTATTTCGGACAGTAGGTATCCATATTCGGTTAGTACTACAAAAATCTTAAGCCTATGTTAGTATGCCAACGCCATTATGCCAACGACAAATCAATAATAAAATGAAATTAAATGGGGAAAGACAAAAAACAAATGTTTACTTGTACTTATACTTTCAGTGTGACGTCTGAGGCTGTATTTGAGTGGCTATTTTTTGTACATCAGATTAATTTGTCTTTGAAATTCTAAGAATAGCTTTCAAGTGCTCATCTGTAAATCGAGAAGCACGTTTATTTTTCTATAATTTGAGGATAGAAAATGTTTGCTCACATAAGTAAGTACTGCCAAAAATTTTAATAAACTATTGAGCAAACCTTTTCAAATCGTCAAAATCAGTTGGCAAGCTGCCATAGAACTTAAGACGATCATTGATCACATAAAATGAGCTTTTGAGAATGTCAAGATCAATAACGTTCATTCATAAATGACTCGGTACATCCTCAATGTCACACGAAGAAGAAGGATTCGCAAAAATCTTCATTCCACTAGAAACCTTTTCAAAGTCGCCAAATCTGTCACTGAACTGATTTTGCAGTTGTATTAAAATATCTTTCGTTTTATCATTTTTAGAAAATTGTAGTTTATTCAAAACAATCGCGGGCCGCAGGTTGCCGGCCACTGCATTAAAGTTATCCATACTCTTCTTTGCTAGTGCCTTTATTCAATGTTTTACTTTTCTTGGTATAGTTTGAAGGGGATGCCATTACATGATGTAAAAAGCAGGATAGTATTTAGTATTTAGCCGATATATTAAAAGTTTACCCATTAGGCGTATGTTGGTTATGAAAATAATGTTTTGTTTTTCCATCTCGAACCTCAATCTTAAAGTCTTAAAATGTTTACAGCAAATATTGTTTTGTAATAAGATTCGTTCAAAATTAATGTTTATTGTGAAAACAAAACAATTTATTAGTAAAAGACATTATAATAAAAAGAAAAATGAATCATGCTGAGCCGAGGCTCTTTGGCATTATGTTCTGCTTTTGTAGTTTTAAATTTTTAATGTGTATTTATTTTGAAATAATGTCATTTATATACAATATTTTCCACATTTATCTTAAATAATGTTTATCATTCACCTGTAAAGAGAAAAAAACAACATCTAAAGCCTTTTTTTCGATGTAGATATTTGTTCGTTGTATTAATTTCTCATATTATTTTCCTCTTCTTATTCTTTCACAGTTGTATTTTAAGCTAGTGTAGTGATTTTCTTTACAAATATTTAAGGCGGTATATGTACTATCTACGTGATTTTTATAGATAATGGTACGGAACGACTCGCATTTGCCCGGTTTTAATTTTATTAAATTATTTATACTGATTCATCATCATCATCATATGCCTAGTCATATCCCAACGGTGTTAGGGTCTGCTTCTAATCTAACAGGATCTAGCTAAATAAGTACCAGTACTTTACAGGAAGCGTCTGCCTATGTGAAGTTTAAGAAGTATTAGTTACTACTTATTGTGGAAGAAAGTATGGTTAGGTACATTTCACAGTCGCACACGGATGAGGGTCTAATCTATATTACTAGTTACTTCATGCATTTATGGTTTATCTTAACTGTACAGTGGAAGTGTGATAGTTATTTCCATCAGACTTATATTTGCGATAAAAAATGACCCATATTAGAAACTTTAAAGATAACCTTCGACATAGTAAAAGCCTTTGACAGCATTAATCTCAATAAACAACTAAGAAATATCGTATTACAACGAACCAATACATAACTAACAAAGAAGATAAGCAAGGTATCCGTGAATGATCAAAAATGCATAAAATGTTAAGACCAGCAAAGCAGTTACATTATTTGAGGATAGGGAGTACAACAAGGTCGCTATCTGTGCCCTCGTCTGTTTAAACAAAGGTCCAATGCTTTTAATTTTTACAACGCTCAACACTTTCAGTCTCAATCTGTCAATATTTCCTGTAATTTACTTACATTTACAGAGTGAATAGGTTCTTAATAAATTAGCGCGCTTTACCATCAAGATTGCATCACTGCTTACCATCAGGCGTTATTGAGGTCAAGCACTAGTTCATAAGTATAAAAAAAATACGCAGAGATTGCGACGATTTTGAGCGTTTTTTTGTTACAGGAATTGGTTTTCTGATCATCGACGAGGTCCTAAGAACCCTCGAGGAGGAAACTCAATTAACAAAACTCGTTCTATATAAAAAAGTAACAAAAAGAAAAATCAATCATGCTGAGCCGAGGCTCTTTGGCATTATGTTCTGTTTTGGTAGCTTTAATGTGTATTTATTTTCAAGTAATGTCAATCAACGCACTTTTATTTCTTTATACAGAAAGTCCGATATATTAGGCCAAAATGCCGCATTGTAGTAACCACAATGGTCATTTTGGCGTAGCAAATAAAAAATCAGAGTTTTGTTTCCCATTAGAAAACATAGATTCCTATGACAAGAAACTGATGGATACTGTTTTATTACTGACATGTGACTGTTTTTTTTTTTTTCAAATTATAAACCAGCGCTTGACCGCAATCCTGCCTGATGGTAACCAGTGACGCAATCGTTGATGGTAAAGCGCACTAGTTTATTAAGAGCCTATTCACTCTAGCCTTGAAGACACTCAAATTGTAGTCGGACGGAAACACCGCCGCGGGCAAATTGTTCCAGTCCCTCGATGTACACGGTATAAAGGAGGAGGCGAAACGCTTCGTCCGGATCGTAGTGGTGTTAACAACGTAAGGGTGGAAACCAGCCGTACGACGGGTCGTCCGCTAGTGGAACGGAGATGGGGGAATTAAATCATGCAATTCCCTCGCACACTCCCCGAAATGCATCCTATAGAACACCGAAAGGCTGGCTACTCTACGCCTGTGCTCTAGGCTTTGGAGACCAACTCGAGTTAGGTCAGGGTCACCAATCAGCCTCTTTGCACGTCTCTCCACTGAATCCAAAGTGGCCAGGTGACACTTGGCAGCAGCAGCCCAAATGTGGCTGCAGTACTCCACACACGAACGGACCTGTGCTTTGTATAACATTAGAAGCTGCCCAGGTGTGAAGTACTGCCGGACCTTTGCGATAACGCCAAGTTTCCTGGCAGCCACCTTGGCCTTGGACTCAATGAACCGCCCAAAGTTAAGGTTCGAGGAAATCTCAACTCCCAAAAGCTGAAGGCGGTCGGAACACTCCAAGGACACATTCCGAAAAGTAGGGGCCAAGGTGAACGGGCTCCTTTTGGCGGTGAAAAGACACGCCTGTGTTTTGGCGGCATTGAATGCTACAAGATTGGCATTGCCCCATTCAGAGACTGCCTGCAGTGCAACACTCGTTCGCTCAACCATGGCCTCTCTTTCGGACCGGATTGATTCCCTACTTTTTCAACAATACAAGTTTTATTATCCAAGCTAACCCTCTTATTAAATACACAAACAGCAGTAAATCATAATTTAGTTCAGATCAATCAAAGTGATTGAATGAGAAACCGATTATTATCAGTTAAGTGTACTTTTGTGTGTTGTTGCTGTCTTTTGTGCTACACAACGTAACATCACGATTAGTTTCGTAAAGGTTCTGGCAGGAAGTGTACCCTATATCGTCAGTAATGTTCAAGCCCCATGTAATAGGGGCGAGTCTACTGCACTCAAACAGGCATAAATCCAGATTTCGGACTGTCACTTAAAAGTGGGAGTGGGTTGGTCACATATGCCGCAGGACCGACAACCGTTGGGGTAAACGAGTCCTCGAGTGGAGACCGCGTCTCGGCAAACGTAGCGTGGGACGCCCTTGGGCGAGATGGAGCGACGACATCAAAAAGGTGGCTGGTAGTGGCTGGCGGAGAACTGCTCAGGATCGAGCTTGTTGGCGTGCCATGAAGGAGGCCTATGTCCAGCAGTGGACGAGTAGGGGCTGATGATAATGATGATGATGACTTAAAAGTACCTAATGAAAAAATACATCACATTCATTCATTTCATTTCACAACCCGATCTGGGAATAGAACTCAGGACTCCAACCAACACACACACAACAACAGGCCGCTGAACCAACGAGGCAGTAAACTAAAACTGAATTCGTTTATAAAACAACAATTTAAATCAATATTACTTTATAACAAAATACAAGAATCCATTTATTCCCAAATTATACAGAAAAAAAAATAAAACCCCCGTCAGCACACGTAACCTGATCGAAAATTCGTAAGATGGAGGGAGAGAGGAGCGCCGTCGCAGAGTAGAAAAGAAAATGATATACCCTCGCTTTCTAATATGTACTACGTGGCGAAAATATACGCCTACTGTTTCAAGCGATTGAGCTAGTGTGTATGTATATTTGTAATACAGTCTGCTACGCGCATCCACGGATGATACCTAAATACTGGTGGCCCGACCGTCTACAATATACAGGATGTATCTGACATCGTAACGCAAACTACGCGAAAAGGCTACACCACATGCCACTAACAAAATTATGATAGTCATTTATCTCGTTAATGAGGAATTACATAAATAACAGTGTTAAAAAAGTGTCGGCTCGGCCTTTGAACGTTGCAAGGGTGCCGCCGTGTGTTTGTAGGTATAACGTTGACCCCTGATGCGAACTCTATTAAATTAGCTGATAGGATAGTTTTTCTAGTATTGTTCACATTGCGCTTTTTTGTGTAATTTAATTAACGAAATAATTAATTTTTACTTTAAAATCTTATTGGGTTATAAAAGTACAGCAATTATGAACGGTCTAAAGTGAAAAAAACTGCAGATATTTTTTTTTAAATCGGGAAAGAGCCGACGCTAAATTCCATCACTGGGGGATTCAGAATCATGTACTGGATCCATGGTACTAGTTTGTGCGTCGATGTCGGATACACTCTTTATAATCGATACTTGTAAAATTCGTGTATATAAAGTAATAAAGCAAATTGTTTTGTATTTCTAAATATTCCAAAATGCACGTTAACGTTCAAGTTCCACAATATATTTTACATTGTAAGAACGTAGTGTAACGAAGCGTCATTTTGGCAAGCCGTTCAATTTTATAGTAATATAAATATGAAGACGACTGTACCAATATATTCTCAAAATAGAGCCATCCTTGTACTTGAGTATGTATGAATGCGTCGCAGGCGCAGGTTATAAGATATGAGAGATTGACCGATTTTTTCTTTAGTTTTTAAATCGCTCGTATCGTTTCTATATGGGCAGTGATGGCCCGATGGTAACAGACTCGAATAGCGAGTATAGGTCGTAGGTTCGAACCCAAAATGGGCGGGTTACTTTATGTAAAATATTTCATTACCATTTGTTCGAGTTTTAATCGAACACTCAGCGAAAATGCATAATTGTATAGTAGGCAAATATGTATGCACACCCACATTTATCAAATCGCCCTGGGCCCGCATAGTATATTATGGGAATACTCTTTCTCATCGAGAAGAGGCTTGGCTCCCATAGGCTGGTTATTCTATGCTTAATATCGCCCATCATCATCGTCATTGTGTTGTATTTCAACTTCATTTCCCGTCCTTATCGGTTACTTTATACGGTAATTGCTTTTCTCTTTACTCTAGTTTTACTATACTGCTTCAGTAACAAATTGTATTAACGTTACACCAAAAAAGCATAAGAATTTTACATAGCATTAAACCTTGAACACTTCTCGCATCTTTTGTCGTAGTATACCTTCATAGAGCTCTTGATTTCTCAAAAATATCATCAGCACCTTTAAACACTTGCCTATCTACTCATCATAACATGACACCCGTATTCTCACGAGGTTGAGCAGAAGTGCATTTATGGAATTTATTAAATTCATTAAAAAAAAGAACGTTACTCCAAACTAGGAATTAATCCTGCATCCTAGGTGTCATTACAAACTTATAAAGTCACATACACAAACAGCCAGACCCGGAACAACTAATTGTAGGCCTTACAAATATTTGTTCAGTGAGGGAATCGAACGCGTCAGTAAGTGCTATCGCTTAAACTGACGCGTTCTACGGTACGGTCAAACAAAATCTTGAATCTCACAGGCAAAGTTTGCCGCACAATTAGTAGGTATTTTATAACAGCGAGGCATAAATTACCTAGTAGCTACCCGCTGGACACGATACCCTTAACACCCTATTTCTCAAGCCTCTATAAAACGTTATAGTTTCCAACAGGTTAATAGAAGAATGACCTTTCTATAGCAAAAGGCTATAATCCCGCAATATATCTTATTTAGCAGTAATAAATTATTACTCGGTGTAATTTTTCGTTATCTTAGCCCTTAATAAATTACAGATTAACTGTTACGGCTTCTACATAAATTCTCTTCAATGGCCAAGACTAAAATGATGATGTATAGCTTTTTTTATAGTAGCTATTGTAGGTATAAAAAGCTGAGTGAGGTTGGGGGGGGGGGGAGGATCATTGAGCTGTCGAATCTCATCATCACACTCCTCCTACATAATAATTACATCTAATTTTAAATTAAGCTAATTTCTTATATCTTTCTATTTGATTTTTATCTGCCAAATTATATCATCATCAGCCCCTACTCGTCCACTACTGGACATAGGCCTCCTTCATGGCACACCAACAAGCTCGATCCTGATATTTTTTTTTTTTATTATATTATAAACTAGCGCTTGACCGCAATCCTGCCTGATGGTAAGCAGTGACGCAGTTGTTGATGGTAAAGCGCAATAGTTTATTAAGAGCCTATTCACTCTAGCCTTGAAGACACTCAAATTGTAGTCCGACGGAAACACCGCCGCTGGCAAACTATTCCAGTCCCTCGATGTACGCGGTATAAAGGAGGAGGCGAAACGCTTCGTCCGGATCGTAGTGGTGTTAACAACGTAAGGGTGGAAACCAGCCGTACGACGGGTCGTCCGCTGGTGGAACGGAGATGGGGGAATTAAATCATGCAATTCCATCGCACACTCCCCGAAATGCATCCTATAGAACACCGAAAGGCTGGCTACTCTACGCCTGTGCTCTAGGCTTTGGAGACCGACTCGAGTTAGATCAGGGTCACCAATCAGCCTCTTTGCACGTCTCTCCACTGAATCCAAAGTGGCCAGGTGACACTTGGCAGCACCAGCCCAAATGTGGCTGCAGTACTCCACACACGAACGGACCTGTGCTTTGCATAACATTAGAAGCTGCCCAGGTGTGAAGTACTGCCGGACCTTTGCGATAACGCCAAGTTTCTTGGCAGCCACTTTAGCCTTGGACTCAATGAACCGCCCAAAGTTAAGGTCCGAGGAAATCTCAACTCCCAAAAGCTGAAGGCGGTCGGAACAATCCAAGGACACATTCCGAAAAGTAGGAGCCAAGGTGAACGGGCTCCTTTTGGCGGTGAAAAGACACGCCTGTGTTTTGGCGGCATTGAATGCTACAAGATTGGCATTGCCCCATTCGGAGACTGCCTGCAGTGCAACACTCGTTCCTCGTCGTATCCTATAACCAAATTATATGTATTTTTTAATCTGTACTAAATAAATGTAGGTTCTTCTCCTCCTACTTTTCTATATAACTCCTCAGAAATTCAAAATTTAAAATATATACTATATAGGTACGTACATCGTATAACGGTTTAACGGGTACGGTGCGTAACGCATTTACACTCGTATATATATAAAAAAAAAAAAAACAAAAAAAAAGGTACATCGTTTAAAGGAGTCTCAAGGCCCGTCCGTATTACAGAACCTATCTTAATCAAGACTAAAGCAGGGCTCCCAACTAGTCTTTACCAGTAATTTTATTGGTAGACTGGTTTGAAGCTCAACTTGTAACTAGTTAGAGCTTCGGTCGGTAGTTAGGTCGTGGCTCCGCCTATCAAAAATTATCGCTCAGGAACGTCCTACCGAGATAAAAACTGTTATACAAAAAAAACAGCAATTATACAAAAAATAACTAGGTAATTTATTTTATACTAGCTGTGTCCCGCGGTTTCACCCGCGTAAGCTTCGAACCGAAAGAGCTCAGTTGATATAAAATAAGCGCCTGTTAAAATAATGGGAGCAATATGTACGTCAGCGTTTGCTCCCGACTTCACAACATTTTTTGTGCCTGTTCTGCTCCTATTGGTCACAGCGGGATGTTTTATAGCCTATGTCCTTTCTTAGGCTCTAGACTATCTGTGTACCAAATTTCACTACTATCAGTTCAGTAGTTTTGGCGTGAAAGCCGGACAGACAGACAGACAGACCGACAGACAGAGATACTTTCGCATTTATAATATTAGTATGGATTTTTTTAAAACGTTACCCCACACTAGGAATTTCTCCTGTATCGTGAATGCGTTCACAAATATTTAAACTCACATAAACACACACAGCTAGACCCGGAACAACTATTTTGTAGGTCATACAAATATTTGTTCCTTGCGGGAATCCAATCCACGACACGCAGTGCAGCAGTTGCTCCGGCACTACACCAACCATGTCGGAAGTCGCTGGCAAAAATATATGTCATGGTTATGGTGTCTTCGGTTTTTATATCTAAGACCGAGATTCCGCGCCTTTTGCGCGCGGAATCAACTTCGGGCACATACATACAGACAGACATACAAACATACGCACTTTATATTAATGGATACTATATATAAAGCTGAAGAGTTTGTATGTTTGTTTGTTTGTTCGCGCTAATCTCGGAAACTACTGGTCCGATTTGAAAAATTCTTTTTGCGTTGCATAGCCCATCAATCCAGGAAGGCTTTAGGCTACATAACATCACGCTGCGAGCAATAGGAGCGGAGCATAATTAATTCCACGCGAACGAAGTCGCTGGCGGCTGCTAGTTATCTACATATAACTTTAAAATAAACCATCGGAACATAAACTCTTAAGCTTATAACTTGTTCGATTCACCATTAAAACGTAAAAATGTTCGCTAGAATTAGAACATAAGTTTTTATCAGACAGCTACCGGATTAACTTTTTTTTGCATCAACTGGATGAGTATACAGAACTATGTGGTCATCCGTTTATTCATTCATTTCAGCCGAAAGATGTCCACTGCTGAACATAGGCCTCCCCCAAGGATCTACACGACGGGGCACTCCACAATAGCGGCGGTAAATCCCCTCTTTGAGGAGTAGTTTGAGCGCCCTCACCTTCCACTTGACGCAGGCGGGTGGAAACGCCAAGGTGTCACCATCGTGTGGATCGCTCTGAGGACACGGTGGACCATACGGTGGAGGTCAGCCCGGTTTGGGTAGAACACCGCAGTGTCCTCGTGGCGGCGATCGGCGGCAATCTCTCGTGTCCGACCCTGGTCCAGGCCATGATCCGGAGCGAGTCTGCGAAGCAGTGATGCTGGCAAAGGAGGAGGCGGAGATCGTGAGACAACGGGAATCCCAGCGCCCTCACGCCACTAGCCGCCGTAGGAGACGCCCTGGTCGAGAAACAACATCGAATTCCTGGCCACCGTAGATGCGGGCCTGCGGGCGGTGAGCAGTAGGCAGCTCGCCGCCCGGTAAGGACTAGGCCCTAGTCGACGTCGTGTGTTTGACGCGCGATTCAAAGAGAAGTCAGCACATCGTGACGGGGTCCACGAAGACCGATGCCTCCTGGGTCAGGGTTGCAGGTTGGTTAAAAACGAAACCGTGGTCCTGGCGCACAGTCTAGTGAGAAACACGGGTGGGTTTTAGTCAGTAAAAGTTTGACACGCCCTTCTGCTTCGCCCAGAGCGGGAGAAATCATTTGATAATTTCCCATACAAAAAAAGGATCTCCACGATGACCGGCCCTGCGCTCCCCGCAGCCAGCGGTTTCCCGCGAGCTTCACCAGGTCGTCGGTCCACCTTGTCGCGGGCCTACCCACGCTACGTCTTCTGGTGCATGGTCGCCACTTGAAAACCTGTCGGCCCCACCGGGCATCAGTCCTATGAGCAATATGCCCAGCCCACTGCCACTTAAGTGATGCAATTCTTCGGTCTATGTGATCGTTAGTTCCGAATTCGGTCACGCGCTGCAATTATCAAACATAAAGATGTGTGACCTTTTTACCAATACTTATAAATCAGCTATACACGACACTGTAAAAGCTACATACTTCCAACATTTTCTACTGAACTATTAACATTCCACTTCGTGCCCTACATTTTTATGGCAATACTCTACACATAAAATTGAAACATATAAAAAAGGTTTCTGGAAAAAAAAGCGTGAAATATGTTACAGAAGTTTCGTTCCACACAAAAATTTATACCTAAACAGCTCATAAACATTTACACTTGCTGTATATGACTAAAAATGAATTAATGCTAGCAAATTGACTACCAGAAATTTAATTACGTGTATAATATCTGTTTTGCATAAGGGTTCTTCGGTTTGCAACGAACACCCTAAATCCCTAACACACTATTACTATCAATATTAAAATCATTTTAAAGCATTATGCTAATCCATTGCTCCATGTGTCCGAACAATGTGTCTGCTCAATAATGTAAATCACGCAATGACTGCTATCGAATTTTCAAAATGAAACCCATTGCTACTAGTATGTTACGCAATTACCTAAGGGCATTGATATAATATTAAACAGATATGATATGGTCTAACAAATTAACCAAAATAAATGTGCCGATCGGAGCAACAGCACACACATGCAAATTTTTTATTCTGCGTACATTTCACACGTTGGTACAGTGTGAATGAGATGGGGCGCAATCTAAAGCATAGAGAAGAAAAAGATGGCTAGTGTTTGTCGTTTGTGCTGTTAGTGTTTGTCGTTTTTACGAGTGTATCGAGAGTGACTAAAGCGAGATACTGGATAAGTCCAGTATCTCGCTTTAGTCACTCTCGATAAGTCTAGATAAGTCACTAGCGCACTTAAAATGAAGCGTGCAAAAGGAGGTAAGCCTCCTTTTGCACGCTTCATTTTAAGTGCGCTAGTGACTTATCTACCTTAGTTTAATATTTTATCAATGCCTAAGGGCTATATTCCATTCAGAATAAGATTAAACATTAAAAAAAAAACCTTTTTACAGTTCGTGCAACTAATTTTGACTTCTATTTCGTTGGTCGCATGACAAACGGCAGCTGCAGTAAATAGTTTGTATTCTAATCAGTTTTTTTGCTTTTAATGCCATCCTTGTAAAAATAGTTTGAATGAGTTGAAAAAAAGGTTTTTTTAAATTTAGAATTTTATTTTTATAACATTCGAAATTCGAAATATAGGCCAATGGTGATGACTCTTTGATTTACTGACTTACTGGTAGTTCAGAAACTACCAGTAGCTGCAACATATTTTATGGCAACAGCAGACGAGCTGAAAAGCCTTCTGATACCTTGTATTTTAGTGTTCCATAGTGGTATAACCTTGATACAACATTATTTTAATGCTATGCTTCAATCCTATATTATTGATCATAACGTCAGTTCTATACATATATTTTTTTTGCGTTACATCAATGATGGATTGTGTCGACGTGTTGTAGTCACTACAATAATCATTGATAAAATATTAAACAGATACGATATATTCTAACAAACTGACCAAAAAAAATGTGCCGAACACAGCAGCAGCACACATGCATATTTTTATTCGGCATACATTGGTACAGTGTGAGTGAGATGGGGCGCAATCTAAAGCATAGAGAAGAAAAAGATGGCTAGTGTTTGTCGTTTGCGCTGTTAGTGTTTGTCGTTTGTTTTTACGAATGTATCGAGAGTGACTAAAGCGAGATACAGGACTTACTTCCTTTTGTACGCTTCATTTTAGTGCGCTAGTGACATATCTACCTTAGTTTAATATTTTATCAATGACAATAATGCTCTTTATGTCATTATTTAAAATTATAAAGAAATGCAAACATAAAGGTCGAATTGCTCGACGACCGATGTCTAGGGCCGTAGGTAGTTCGAAAGAGAATACCGTGGCGCCTTGCGCACAGTTAAGTAAAGGAACACGGGTTGGTTTTAGTCAGTAAACGTCTGACACGCCGTTACGCTCCGCTCAGAGCGGGAGAGGTCATTTCATCACTTCTCTTCGGAAAAAAAAGGAGGAGGGGGTATTCGACATGCTTGACGTTGACGGTAGTTACAGCTTTTTGGGGTTAAGTATCTAAAGCCACCAATCACAGGCCTGTATGAAATTTTCGGTGTATACTTTCTTGTGGTGCCGGGCATAGAATAGTACCATCCCATATCCCCCGTGGGTGTCGTAAGAAGCGACTAAGGGAACTCTCACCAGGGAAACCGACAGCAGCGTTTCTCTTGTGGACTATCCAATTACTGCGATCCCCAACCCGCCTGCCAAGCGTGGGGATTATGGCAATGCCCCCAAATGGAATGAAAGCTTTGGGGAGGCGCTTTGGTCTTTGTCCAGCAGTGGACCTCTATAGGCTGAGAATAAGAAGAAGAAGACGGTTGCAACCGGTATGACAACAAAATAAAGTAAGAAGTTGAAGGACCTCCTTTTTTATTTATTAAACTTTATTGCGTGTTTTTACACTAATTTATTTAAAAAAAAAATGTTGCTACAATTATTGTATGGTGGTAAAAGACAATTTCAACTCATACTTGACTGCTTTTTCAAAATGGATGATATAATAACAAATATGCATATATACATATGTGGAAGCTTACACCCCACAATATGAATTACTCCTCTGGTTTTATCGTAGAGTGGGAAAATTATTACTATGTATTAGATTATTCTGAAAATCTTATAAGTAATCTGACCAAGAGATATAATAGCGTTACCCATTAACTGACTAAACCAGTAACAAGGTCATCATCATGGGATCCACGTACACACTGGTTATTTCAATTTTTTTTGTTTTTTTTTTTTTTTAATTGTAAACTAGCGCTTGACCGCAATCCTGCCTGATGGTAAGCAGTGACGCAATCGTTGATGGTAAAGCGCACTAGTCTATTAAGAGCCTATTCACTCTAGCCTTGAAGACACTCAAATTGTAGTCCGACGGAAACACCGCCGCTGGCAAATTGTTCCAGTCCCTCGATGTACGCGGTATAAAGGAGGAGGCGAAACGCTTCGTCCGGATCGCAGTGGTGTTTTTTAACTATTTGTATTTCATTCATTGGCCCGCCTGTTCTAAATAAACATATTGAACGTAAACAACTCGGGCAACTTCTCGATAAGTGATCCGGTATTAGTTTAATATTGGTGAATTATTTATTTATTAGTTTTTCCTCGAGTGAAGTTTGGTGAACCACTATAGTTTTCTAAAGTTATAGAAATGTTTACTGTTTGTATAGCAATTTCTTCTGTCGAGCTTAAAAAAACAAGAAAATAAAGACTATAACATTCTTGGTGGTAGGCAACAACATCAGCCGCCGGCATAAGTTACCACCCACCAGACAAAGTCTTGCCGCCAAGCGATTCGTCGTGTTCCAGCATGATGTCTGGTGAAGCCGTACGGAGGACGGGTCTGAGCAGTTGTGTTGCGATGTGTACCGGGTACGATGTGCCTAATGTTGTTGTGTCGGGAGTTTGGTCGTGGAGGGTCTCCAGATCATCCTCTGGCGCAGCATCGTTGGTCGTGTTGTTGGGTTAAACATTGCATCACCTCGCTCAACTGCCGTCTGTCTTCCTATTCACTCAGTTTTTTTGAGTGAATAGGCTTAATAAGCTAGTGCGTTTTACCATCAACGATTGCATCACTTCTTACCATCAGGCGGGATTGCAGTCAAGCACTAGTTTATAACAAATAAAAAAAAAAATCGTTCTTTTGTAATTCAAACTATTATCTCATACTCATCACAAAAGAAAAACATGTTTCGATAACCGTCAGAACTTTGGTAAAAATTCCCATAGTTCTGAAAAAAAACTATGGAAACCAGAGTTCTAAAAAAGGAGACTGTTATCGAATCATGCTGTTGTTATTAAAGTACTTGGTTATCAAATCTAAGTTTAAATGTTATCCAGATATTCGTTCGATAAACACCTAAGAGCTATCAGTCTATGTACGTCACAGCCTCATTCATCATCACACTAATTGCATGGCATTACCTCAACTGCCAACTCCCAAATCCATCACGACGCAAATCCATTCATACATCAAGCGATTTAAGCCGCAATCATAACGCTTTAAGACTGCTTTTTGGCCACACCAAACTCTTAAAACGAAATTGTTACCAATGGGACTCCGCTGCTTTCACAGCAATATGGATGCTCATCTTGCACCTTTCAGGCACTCTTAAGGAAAGTCTCGTGTTTGGAAGTAAAGGAATAAGGAGTGACGTTGTTGACAAAGGGAGGATTCTCCGAATAGACGACAGCCAGGATTCCAGAGGCCATCCTATAGTATGACTATTTTGAGAAAAAAAAAACCTACATTTCAATAGTCCTAAAATGTTTAACTAATCTCTCTGTAATTGTAAGCCGTAATCAGCCCGTGCGTCCTACCCGTCATAACTTACGGAGCCGAGACGTGGACACTAACGGTCAGACTAGTCCATAAGTTTAAAGCCGCTCAGCGAGCTATGGAGCGGGCTATGTTGGGCGTATCTCTGAAGGACCGCATCAGAAATGAGGTGATCAGACAGAGGACCAGAGTCACCGACATACCTGAGAGGATTAGCAAGCTGAAGTGGCAATGGGCTGGTCATATATGCCGCGGGACCGATAACCGTTGGGGTAAACGAATGCTCGATTGGAGACCGCGTCTCGGCAAACAGAGCGTAGGACGCCCTTGGGCGAGATGGAGCGACATCAAAAAGGTGTCTGGTAGTGGCTGGCTGAGAGCTGCTCGGGATCGAGCTTTACCCAGCAGCCATTGGCGTGCCATGGAGGAGGCCTTTGTCCAGCAGTGGACGAGTGGAGGCTGATGATGATGATGAATCAACCACGCGGGCCCAATGTTGGTTGGTAGATTAGGTGATATTTTGTAGATAGTTTGGTTTTAGGACAAAGCGGTTTCCCTTCACCGTTTGGGAGCAGTGTTAATCAAATAATTTATGAAAAGTAAAGCGCTTGTAAATGGTGGTGGCCTAGTGGTTAAAACACCAGCCTCTCAAGTATGAGTACGCGGGTTCGATTCCAGGTCAGGCAAGTACCAATGGAACTTTTTAAAGTTATATGTACTTTCTAAGTATATCTTCGACACCAATGACTGAAAGTGAAGGAAAACATCTTGAGGAAACCTGGACTTTAAGTCTAAAATCGCCAAACCGCATTAAGCAAGCGTGGTGATTACGCTCAATCCTTCTCTGTATGAGAGGAGATCTGTGCCCAGAAGTCATCATCATCCCAGCGTTAATCCCAGTCGCATCCGAAACCTTTTCAGCTTTGGAGTCTGGGGTCCGCTTTACCAGTCCAACTGCTGATATGGCTAAACTTCGACATTTTCCGTGAAGCGACTGCCGTCTGACCTCCACAACCCGAAGGCGACATCGAAGCATTACAGTTAGACCAATTGTTGGATTTTTGAGGGCTCCAACAACCCGTAAAGACTGCCACTAGATGTTCGTATGGCAACCAGGACCAACGGCTTAACTTGCTTTCCGAGGCACGACCAGACCAGTGCATATTCATGCATACAAATACTTGCACTGTGCGGGGATCGAACCCGCGCCACCTTGCGCAGCGGCCGCGTCCGCTACCGCTACGCCACGGAGGCTGTCATCTGTGCCCAGAAGTGGGACGATAAAAAGGTTGATAATGATGATGATGAAAGCGCTTGGATCTCTGCAACTCGTGAACTAGTCTTAGCATTTACCGCCATTGCTAACACTAATCTATATTACAATAAACTTTTGTGAGTATATACGTAAATGAATTCGCCTAGTACAACCCCGCTTTAACAAATGACAGGCCTGTCGAGTGTCGATACCAAAGGAAAAACATGAGCAATTCTATGGCGTCGTAAAAAACCCATAAAAAAGCCACGGTCATGCTCAAGTGGCGGGAATAAATAAATTTTATTTGCTGCCATCAAATCGTTAAAATCATCCTTGTAATGTATTGGTAGGCACTGAATAATAATTGATGGAAAGTTCAGATTTAAAATATGGCGAAAACGACCTCCAAGGGTTTCGAATGTGACTTTGGAGGGGTTCAGACGCCAGCAGAATATACATTTTATTAGCACATCAAAAATTACGAATCTTAAATTTAGTTCTTTTTACCATAGCAATAGGGTAGAAGCTACAGCAAGCCACCAGCTACATTCCTGGTTTTTGCTTCGATTACGATCAACACCTGTAATGTCAGTATATTCAGTAAAAATGTCACATCATTATATCTCTCGAAGTGAGCTAAAACCAAACTGCCATTTCATCTAATATGATTTTTTTTTTTTAAATAATTATAAACTAGTGCTTGACTGCAATCCCGCCTGATGGTAAGCAGTGATGCAATCGTTGATGGTAAAGCGCACTAGTTTATTAAGCCTATTCACTTAAAAAACTAAGGAAGGATGACGGCAGTTGCGCGAGGTGATGCAATGTTAAACCCAAGACCAACACGACCAAACAATGCTGCGCCACAGGGATTTTTTTTTTTTACATATTATAAACCAGCGCTTGACCGCAATCCTGCCTGATGGTAAGCAGTGACGCAATCGTTGATGGTAAAGCGCACTAGTTTATTAAGAGCCTATTCACTCTAGCCTTGAAGACACTCACTCACTCACTGGAGATCTTCCACGGCCAAACTCCTGACACAACAACATTTGGCGCATCGTACCCGGCACACATCGCAACACAACTGCTCAGCCCCGTCCTCCGTACGGCTTCATCAGACATCATGCCGGAACACGATAAATCGCTTGGCGGCAAGACTTTGTATGGTGGGTGGTAACTTCTGTGTATTATGGCCTACCACCGAGAAAAAACACCGAGATAAAACGGCTGATGAATGATCGGGATTGACACTATTGACACCTCATTTTAGGCCAACTTCTAAGTTTTTCGGTGAAATTTTTACGGAAACGACAGGTCATACACATACACCGGTTGCTAGTACCACGCACCCCCCGTTCTTCGTCAATGTACATGTTTGAGTAGCAATGCGTAATTGGTGCGCTCCACCGTGGTCCTTACGGTCGCACAGGCCAGTGAAGAAACACGGGTGGGTTTTAGTTAGTAAAAATCTGACACGCCCTTCCGCTGCGCCCATAGCGGGAGAAGTCATTTGATGATTTCCCATCCCAACAAAAAAAAGGGGTCTTAAGCATGATTGTGAGTCGCTTAAACTGTGTGTACATGGATCACTGTTGTCCCGCCTCCCATGGGATGTCGCGACGGTGTTCAACATTTATTAGTCTGTGCTTACTAATATTATAGTCGTAATTATTTTTAACTATCTTATTGAGTCTTTGTTACTTGAATAAACAAAATTCTATTCTAAAAAAAATCCCGAAAATTCCAAATACTTATTCCCAATCAAACTTGAGCCTTAGCGATTTAGACATAAGGTTGAAAATTTAATACAGAAATCTGACAGATTGTAGTAGCTTGATGTGCCGTCGTCTGTACGTGTAGAGCGTCCCCTCCGTGTGTTTCCGCTAACATCTGCCTCGTTTTAACCTTTTGTTAGTCTTCATTCAAAATTTGCACCAAATGGCTGTCATGTAGTACTGATATTTCATAATCTTTATACCGAGTCCACAATTATCTTAGAGAAACCAACTCACAGATAACAGAACCAGCTACAACTTTATAGATATTCATAGACAAACAACTCTATTAAATTGCCACGCATGCTCTATAAATACCTGAGGAATATTTATATACTCTACTTAGATAAATAGAACGTATCCACAGATCATGCGCTAATAACCACTTATAATAACTATGTGGTGTCTATAATTAAATAGTATAAAACAAATTGCTTTAAGTGGTTAAAGAGGAGTGAGGAAAAAGGGTGTAAAGTTCACTCATACTCTATAGAAAAGGGAGAACCCTCCTCACCCGGGTGTTGTGAAGGTTGATGACGGGAAGTTGTATGTATGATACTTCCGCGGTAAAATTTGCTTGCGAGATTCAGGATTTTCGTGACGTCAATACGACGCTTTGTTCGCATGTAATGTTGTATGAAATTCATTAACTTGGAGGAAGAAATTGCATTAACTTACAGTTGCATAAATGTAGATGCATGATACCTACTTTTAATAAAATTAAACATAGAAATACAAATGAAAACTTACTAATGTTTACCGAACAATATAATTCATTTTGTTTTGATGATTATAAACGAAAACATGCAAAATTTTCCAAATTGTGTGAAAGTGAAAAAGACATCTTTTGGTTTTTTTCTCTTGTAACGTTACTGCAAGTTAACAGTCTTTATTTATATAATTTAATATAATTAATATATGTAGTTCTCACAGACAATTACATAGATTAATTGAAGAAGTTCGGAGTCGGTTAAACATAACACAGAAGTCTTGTACTCCAAAATAAATAATTACGTCGCCACTTCAGTAAATGGGCTGCGAAACAGGGACGGTTCTTAATAAACTAAATTAGTACTTATTTAGCTTACATATGATACTATTTTATTTACAGCCTCCGTGGCGTAGCGGCCCCTGCGCAAGGAGGCGCGGGTTCGATCCCCGCGCAGTGCAAATATTTGTATGCATGAATATCAATATTTGCACTGGTCTGGTCGTGCCTCGGAAAGCACGTAAAGCCGTTGGTCCCGGTTGCCATACGAACATCTAATGGCAGTCGTTACGGGTTGTTGGCCCTCAAAAAGTCTAACAATTGGTCAACTGCAATGCTTCGATACCGCCTTCTGGTTGTGGTCAGACGGCAGTCCCTTCACGGAAAATATCGAAGTTTAGCCAAAATCAGCAGTTAGACTCATAAAGCGGACCCCAGACTCCAAAGCTGAAAAAGTTTCGGATGCGACTGGGATTAACGCTGAGATGATGATGTTGATGATTTACATGGTCATACTACGTTGGTTGCCTTCAAGAACTTCAAAAGCATTATACCCATAAATAAGTACAAAACCCACACACATACCCACTCCACTTATTAAATCCTGCCTTTGAATGCTAGCCGGTCAATGAGTACATAATAAAAATCTGCTCTGAACTGCTCGCCCGACCGTAAATTAAATTGTACGGCATTCGGTTGCATGCACCCAGATATTTCTTAGATTAAATCCGGGAATGCATTATGGAGTTTTATAAGAAGCTAAACCTTGCAGGACCAGAAGCTTCTTTCAAAGTACATCTGGGCCACTTTCTGAAATACTGCCATAAAAAAGTAACATTTACGTTTTATCTGACTGGAACCGTTTGCCAGCGGCGGTATTTCCGTCCGACTACAATTTAAGTGTCTTCAAGGATAGAGTGTATAGGCTCTTAATAAACTAACACGCTTTACCATCAACGATTACATCACTGCTTACTTACCATCAAGCGGGACAAATAATTTGAGTTAGAATGTCCAGGCCCATCTTCGTCAGAGTTTGAGCGTACTTACCCTCATCCAAACAAATATGCATTAGGTTATGGATTTTTTTTTAATGCAGAAAGAAAATGCCAATGAAATTGAGTAAAAGCCAACTTCTTAGAAAGCATAATACAGTAAGCTGCGTCTCCGCTAGGCGACCCGGGCACAAAGTAGTGTACAAGCGTTCTCGATTGAGTCTGAAATCCGTTTACGCTACTCCTATTCGTGCTCCGTTCATTCTCAGACACAAGACTCGTCTTGCCTTGTGTTACGCAGCTTTAGAATTTAAAATTCAAGTCGAACAACTGCCGATCGATTCTGTACAAATCTCATATCAAGTTAAGTGTAATGTGTCATTAGTGTCAATTCGTAGCATCAGTTGAAATGATAGCTCATTCCACGCTCAGATAGTGTAAGCTTTCACGGTGAGATGGTAGCAGATGAGAGATGGACTAATTGGAATATACATGTTCATGGTCATGGTGTCTTTGGTTTTTGCATATTCGTTTTTGCCACCTACTCTTCAATATAAATGAATTAAATCCAAACACAAGGTAGCTACTGTAAACCGTTGAGGAGGTCCCTGAACTGACCTTTGTCTTCATCATAAGCCCCTTAATGACAGTCAAAACCCATCTAGCTGTATGGTCCTTATCAATACAAATTAATCAAGCACAAACACAATGTAGCTGCTGTGTATCGTTGAGCAATTCCCTCGCCTGTCTCCCGGCTCCATTATCAGATCTACTCCAGACCTTTATTAAATTGTAGTGCTTTAAAATATCAAACGAGAAAACTTAAAAATGCACTAGTCACCCCTACAATTTTTGAAATTTCCCCTTGTTTTCTCTGGTCCTCCACCATCAAACCCCGATGTCCTTGTAAACGACGAAATTATCCACGAAAAAACATAAAAAAGCATATACGGTCGAATTGAGTAACCTGCTCCATTTTGAAGTCGGTTAAAAAACAAAACCGTAAACTTCAATAAACATTGTTAATCAATATTCCTGTAACAACGTCATAAAAATAATATTTATTTATATTTGACGATGTTATCAACTGAATAAAAATACATAAAGAATTAATGATGAATCTCTTGTCACACACTGAACTTTGAATAATAACTTTTTAATTCCTCGGCGCGACAATGACGTCTATTTGGGGTTGCGTGACCTAAATAGTCGCTTACCGTTAAAATGTTTACGCACCATACGTTATTTGGGGCTTTTTATGGTATTTCAAGTTGGCTTTTAGCACAGTCACTCCTTAATCCTCAAACGGATAAGCAGAAATGTACTTAATACTTATAGTAAGTTCACATTTTGCCAATTATGTCTGTCCATTTCGCCGGCTTCTTTTTATTATAATAATCAGAAAGACACTGCTTGCTACGACAGATCAGGGCCCCGTAGTATGCTATTACAATAGTATCATAATAGTCGATCAGTGATATCATAATGATGGATTTTGACACGTTTCGTAATCTACTAAGTAACAAAATGGCGTCATGTTGACTTTCCAGTGGTCAATCACTGACACTGCACTCCATATTAATAACAATAAATCTTCAAATTGAGTATTGGTTTTTAGAAAATCATTTCTATTAACGGGTTTTATAATAAAGACAATACAGCAATGTCATTCTATCACCATTCCATTACGAGACGACTGAGATAAGTGATCGATCATTATGAATTTAGCAGATTAACGATCTTTTAAACACAATGACAATGGAATCGTGTTGGACCTATGACAAATTTATAAAAATTGCAGACTAGGGCCCCAGGTTTCTCTGCGTGATCGAATCAGAAATGAGGAGATCCGCAGAAGACTCAAAGGCACCGACATAGCTCTGCGAGTAGCTAAACTTAAGTGGCAGTGGGCAGGGCACATTGCTCGTGGAACCGATGGCCGATGGGGCAATAAGGTTCTGGAGTGGCGGCCACGTACCGGAAGACGCAGCGTAGGCAGGCGCCCAACAAGGTGGACCGATGACCTGGTGAAGGTCGCGGGAAGCCGAAGGATGCGGGCAGCACAAGACCGGTCGGCGTGGAAAGCCTCGGGGGAGGCCTTTGTTCAGCAGTGGACATCTATAGGCTGAAGAAGAAGAAGAAGAAGGGCCCCAGGGGCCTTGTGTCACGTACTCAATCGTTTTCGTTATTGATTGGTTTGGTATTCGATTTTGTTTCGTTATGAAGCGATGTTACATTGGCTGGGACCCTATAATGAACTTATACCGCAATTATTCTGTTTGAATTGGTCGCGATGACAGAGTACAATACACGGGTGTGTATGTGTGTGTGAGTGTGTGAAATGACTGAATAGGAGGAGGTCTCAAGTGCGATAAATTACGTTTAGGACAGTTTTGTACTGTAAAGTGTAAACATAATAGCTACTATAGCGGTCAAAACTCGTACACCAGATACGAGTTTTGATTTTTTTTATTGGGTAAGCTTATTATCGACAACCGGGCACAAAATCTAACTCCGGGCTACTACTGAGAAATTACAGACGAAAAAATCTGTGAACATGCGGAAATTGAACCCAGGTCCTCATCACTCAGCAGTGGCTCTTACGACTACTACAACAACAACTAACAAGACATCTTTTAGTTCTCCATTCGAAATAATATTACACATTATTGTAGACCTATTTTTCAGTCCATTCGACCGATTCGACCGTCCATTCCCGATTTCGACTTATATTACATGAAAACGACAGGTTGATGTATTGTAACTGTTTTACCATCCTTATCCCAACGGAATAGATGTCAAAATCGGTCAACCTTAACGTAAAAAAGATTTAAGTGTCCTTCTTATTTCAAAGGAAGTGTAAATGTTTTTATTATATACAGATAAGTAAGTACCTATGTACAGTATAGTCACAAAGGACGATAACGAACTTCAGCGGTTTTTTACATAAATTATATTAACCTGAAACTCGTAAAAAAGCCTCTACTCATGCAAAGAAAGGTATTGATAATAACTTCAGACACATCACAGTGTTTTTCCCCTACAAAAAATTGCTCAAACGTACTTGTTGGGGCCATGAATTCTTAGGGCATCATCTGCCTTAATATGCCTACCTACTTAGGACCCATTAACTTAATCAAATTTTATTCCGTGGTGCTTGGCAATTTGGGCTTCTCCCAGTTGCAATAATGTCCCTTTGTGCCGATTGGCCTAGTTCTGTTCTGTCTCCTGCTTGTTATGGAGGGAAGTGGAAAAAATATTTTTTTTCTTCCTCCTCCGCTATTCTTTTCTGTTAAATTTCGTTGCGGGACCCAAGACAGTTGAATCGTTTCTCCGGGACTCATCGAGCTTCATTGCTCGGCGTTTTTCTGGCGGTCTCTACTGTTGATTCTGGTTATCGGGAGTTGCAGTGGGTGGGATAATGTGTGGTGGGTTTTGCCCATATGACCTCCACAGCCCAGTTCCTGGTTAACACGGCGGTATTTTTAAGTTTGAAATAATTTGCCAGCGGCGGTGTTTCCGTCTGACTACAATTTAAATGTCTTCAAGTCTAGAGTGAATAGGCTCATAATAAACTAGCGCGCTTTACCATAAACGATTGCATCACTGCACTGCAGGCGCGAGTGGGCGAGCCGCGCGTTTACCATATTTTTGTAGGGACAAGAAGGTAACCAGGTAAGGTTGATCATAACTTTGTGATTTTTCATGATATCTTATTGATATTTTGTACATAAATATACTGGACACGTGTTTCGGGTTTGGTATATTATATAAAAAAAAAAAAAAAAAAAAAATCGTGGTCTTACCATTATATAACTTTCTGATCATAACTACAGAAATTATCAAGTAGTTAGCGTTCGGTTTTTAAGTTGATTACATTCTGGCAATCCGTAACGTTGGTGATGGGTCGGCAACAAAGGGAAACAATCAAACAAAGCTTTTTCAGTTAATACCCCGTCAATAAACGTAAATTGTTTGCTAACGATTTGAAGATTGAAATCTATTTTCGTTTGATATTTTGTTATTTGTCCAGGGGTTTTGTTACGGGACTCGTTTTACTGTATAAAACAATTAATATAGCTAAGTCAATATAAACAACGCATATTGCTTTCATTTTGACATTTCAACAACGTTCACTGCGTTATTTACGCTGCTGAGTAGACAAAATTATTGAATATAAGAAGCAATGGATAAGCTAAAAATATCCTTTATATCAGATTCTGATTTATAGTGTATGTACATTTTCCCTGCTTGATTAACATAAATTACAGGTTTTAAAAGTCAAGAATATGAATAAGTATGATATGTTTCCCTTACCTTCTTCGGCACAACTTTTACAGTTTTCTGCGTGTACGCAGAGGTAAACAAAATGGTGTGGACAGGAGCTTCGGTGGGGATCCCCAGTGACGTCATCTTCACATGTCTCACTCAAACACACAATAAGTTTTTAAACGCACTAGAACTTTGTAGGTTTATTTCACTCTTAACTTGGACGATGGCTATGTTTAGGAGCGATCATCAAGCCTAGATGAGCAGCGCTAGTCCGTAGCAAATTTGAGAAACGTTACTTATAGCAAAGATTCGAGACTTCTTGAGAATACCCTTTACAGCTAGACGTTTAAACGTTAAAATGTAGAGTAAACAACGTTTGTGAATGAACTGCTTAATTTTAACGTTTAATCGTATCGCTCTTAATTTTATGTAACGTTTGTGAATAAAGGATAAGCTATTCGAGTAGAGTAAAAGTTTTAATTGTTCTGATTTTTATAATTAAGTTTATGATACAGAATTGATTTTTGCACAATATTTTTGAAACAACTAGCATCCTAATTCTGTAACGTAATTAGGGTTCTGGCTACTAACTGCTATTTGCAAGTACTAATTTCAATCATTTTGCAGCATATTGCTAATCCATTATTCCATATCTGGCTGGTCTTCAATGTGTTGAACAATTGGGTCATTTAATTGGGAGCAGACCTGTGAATCATCATATACAAAGTTATTTTTTCTTTATACGAAACCTGAATATAGTTTGTTCAGAATAAGCAACTGAATCGATTTCAATCATTTTCACACCATGTTATATTTTTTCCCAAATACATTTAGAAATTGTTGCAGTGTGGTTACCGAGCGGCACGACTCAGCTGACGTTAGATCGTAGTACTAGTCGCGTGAGTCAGGGCTCATAACTCTGTGGTTTTTCATGATATCTTTTTAAAATTTTATACATAGATTCTTTACTTAAGTAGGTAGTTATCACCCACCAGACAAAGTCTTGCCGCCAAACGATTCGTTGTGTTCCGGCATGATGTCTGATGAAGCCGTACGGAGGACGGGTCTGAGTAGTTGTGTTGCGATGTGTGCCGGGTACGATGCGCCAGATATTGTTTTGTCGAGAGTTTGGTCGTGGAGGGTCTCCAGATCAACCCTCTGGCGCAGCATAGTTGGTCGTGTTGTTGGGTTTAACATTGCATCGCCTCGCTCAACTGCCGACTGCCGTCTTCCTTGCTATTTACTAAGTTTTTTAAGTGAGTAGGCTGTGTTTCAGGTTTCGCATATATGTACAGAAAATAATGTTGTATATTATTTCTATTATATATTATTTCTCCCTCTTTCTCCCCTTATCCGCAACCAAACTTGACAAACCAGGTATCAAAATGCACAGAATTTATCGGAGATTCTGCCTCGTGTAGTTTAAATTCATGAATATGATAATTTTTTCCAAAAGTTACTTTATAAAACGCCCGCTCTGAAAGCGGTTTCATAACTAAACGAATCGTTTTGTTTTACAATGCGCAATGGTATTTAGCATCTTGGTTTTCCTTATTTATATAAATAAATCAGTATGCTATTTTTTGGTGGGCTAGTAATTAATCTAATGACTAATGAGAAAAAATACCATAAAATAAATAAGTCTCATTCCTACTGAACATTTGATATTCTTTAAATCTTAATTATTCAATAAGGAAGCACAGCTTCTAAAATATTTTATTTAATTTTCTATAATTTATGCCGCGTGGTATGGAATTGTAGCTACATTTATTTATCAGGCACATTGAAGAGCCTACACATTGATATCTACAAAATTCCTCATCACTCAGCTGTCCTCGTCCCAATTTACCGATTTGGGGTCTACATAGATACAAAATCTTTTTGCGGTTGTCTGTACGTATACCCGCAGGCAAATCTACTTGAAAACTACAACAAAAACAACTAATTCGTTACAATGTTGAATCAACAGTTAACAACAAAACCTCAAGCAATTAGCTCCTAGTTGGTCTATCCATTAATTTGTATTGAATTGCAAATGGATGCGCCCTCTTCAAACGAATATTAAACAAGGGTTTATGCTAATAGAGTAAGGTATAAAACAGACGACCGATAAAACAAGCTATTTAAAACATCTGCGTCGGTAAGCAGATACTTTGTAAGTGTTACTTAGATTTAATCCCCTGTAATGGAGAAGTTAATTTCTTTATAATCATTCTAAATCAAACGCAAAATTAGACAAAGTCATTCACACACTATATTTACACACGTACTTTCACTTAAAACATCACAATTTAAACGAAAAATATACCACAAGAAGAACACTACCGAATATTCAAATATGGAACAAATTCAAAAGTGGAAATGCCCAGACGCAACGAGACACACTACTAACACAACTACCCATAGTTTAAATAAACGCATCCTTCTTGGCGACGTGACGCCACAACCTTGTAATGTGGGCCACTTTAATTATTTACTTACTTTAAAGATTGTGTCGTGATTACGATAAAGAAGTGTAATTATTGTTCTATTGAATTATCTTGTCTGATTGATGAATTATTTACTACGTCCATTCATTGATGATTGGTGGTCAATGAATGAAAAAATACAGTAATTACATGTTTATTATCATAAGGCGGTCAAATAACAAGGGCACTGCCCTTTTTCTATAAAACTTGACATACAATTGACAAAGATTAAGCTGCTGATGTAAAACTATTAATCCATTCAAGAGAAGATGAGTGACATCGAAAAAGATACTCATGACTTTGGTCCCAAATTGGTTATTGAATCCTGAATTTATATACGGTTAAATAAGTATACATTAGTGACACGTGTCGACAACAGAGACAACTTCAATCGCCGAGAACGTGCCGATCATGTACCTACTTCAACACCGTACTCAAATACACGAGGAACAAGCGTCGCAGTACTCGCAGTCTGTCGCGAGCACGTATCGACGGTAACACTTGCTTCTGTCGTCGACACGTGTCGCTCGTATGTATGCACACTTAAGGATATTAATTATGGGATAGATGAAGTGAGCTTTCCAAGAGGACTAAATTTCCAAGGTGTATATGCATTTATCTCTCTTTGCAAGTCCTTATTAATCATTTACTTAAGTATGTATTATCTGATGATTATCTGTGTGTATTATCTGATGATTATCTGTGTGTATTATCTGATGATTATCTGTGTGTATTATCTGATGATGGTATATGTAAGGGTATAGCTAAGTAATAACAAGCCCAGGGATTGTCCGGTTAGACTGAAAGCCAACCCAGACATAATTGGGTAAAGGCTAGATGATCATCATCCCAGCGTTAATCCCAGTCGCATCCGAAGCCTTTTCAGCTTTGGAGTCTGGGGTCCGCTTTACTAGTCCAACTGCTGATATGGCTAAACTTCGACATTTTCCGTGAAGCGACTGCAGTCTGACCTCCACAACCCGAAGGCGATATCGAAACATTGCAGTTAGACCAATTGTTGAACTTTTGAGGGCTCCAACAACCCGTAACGACTGCCACTAGATGTTCGTATGGCAACCGGGACCAACGGCTTAACGTGCTTTCCGAGGCACGACCAGACCAGTGCAAATATTCATATTCATGCATACAAATATTTGCACTGTGCGGGGATCGAACCCGCGCCTCCTTGCGCAGCGGCCGCATCCGCTACCGCTACGCCACGGAGGCTGTCCAAAATGATTCAAATTGATAGTAATAATGTGTTCCGCTATTAAGGTGCTATTTCAAGGTCGAGAAATAAGAACTTTATTTCAATGACAATTAAGCCATTGCTAGCTGGTATATTCTTGATACTGCTGGCACAGGAGCTAGGAGGTTGGCACAATAATAAAGAGGCCTTTTTCCAATAGTGGGCGAAATCCGTTTGTGGATAATGATGATTTAAGAAGCGTACTTGTAACTACTTACGATGGTACTAATTGTAGTGCAGTTTGGGAACCTTTCCCATGGTGAACAATTATGTAGCAAAGTTTCACGGCACTTACCTGAAAAGAAAAAACAATATGTATTAAAAATATTGTAATCTGGAATAAGAACCTTTATAATAAGTTTAAATATAGCTTATTTTTTAATAACCCAAGCCTGTTGTAGAAAAACTATTCAATTCTTATGACTTTTGCTCAAGAAAACGTCCGGTTAGACTGAAAGCCAACCCATACATAGTTGGGTAAAGGCTAGATGATGTTAGCACCTATTTAAAATTCTAAGATACAAGACCGTCTTTCCATATTCTTATTCTTCTTCTCAGCCTATAGAGGTCCACTGCTGGACAGAGGCTTCCCCCAAGGCTTTCATTCCATTGGGGGGCATTGCCATAATCCCCACTCTTGGCAGGCGGGTTGGGGATCGCAGTAATTTGTTATTGCACAGGAGAAGCGCTGCCCGCTTCCCTGGTGAGAGTTCCTTTAGTCGCCTCTTACGACACCGATTGGAGGATATGGGATAGTACTAATCTATGACACACGGGACATTATGGAAAGCAACAAAACAAAAACGTCAATGAAAACTCTATCTTCCTTGAACAATTTCATAAACCTTTTTAATCAGCAGTGATCTTTAGATTTTTAGCTAGGTACACAAGGTATACAATATGTAAAGAAAATCCCGTCCGACCCATAAGGATAATAAAGGTTAGGTAAACACATGACCAAATAAAATATGAAATTTCACATAATCATCATAGTAACAATTTGAATGAATTTTAAAATAATCTTTTTTTTCCGCTAATTAATTCCAACTTTTGGTAATTTATTAAAAAGTGACAACACCATTTTCGATGGTATTATTATAAGCGATGCGACCACGTACCGCGTTCCCTGCCCCCCTTCGCCTGCCCAAGTAATGCCTACCGCACATGTATTAAGTTAACCTCCTTTTGCGAAATAATATTAATTATTTTAGGGGGATTACATAGTTGAGTTTAGCCCGGCTTTCTAGGCATTAGTAGAATCAGTTATCGATACCTAACAATACCTTCACAGTTCGGACAGGGTTTTCTTTACATCCCTACTAATATTATAAATGCGAAAGTAACTCTATCTGTCTGTTACGCTTTCACGTCTAAACCACTGAACTTATTTTATTGAAATTTGATACAAAGATAAAATCAGACCTTGAGAAATAACATATGATAGTTTTGACTCCGGACTTTTGAAAAGTTCTCTTGGAAACGCGATATAACCGAACTCCACGCGGGCGAAGCCGCGGTCGGAAAGCTAGTATTCTATATATATTAAGTTCGTCAACATCATGCATGGCTTGAATTTCTCATAAACTGCAAACAACGTCGTTTACGGTATTAAGTCAACCCTTAGATATTACGGGAAAAATACAGGCCCGAAAACCGAGCCCAAAAGTCTTGCAAAGTGGCTCGCCAAAGGGTCATAATAGGACCCCTAAAAGCAGCGACATCATAAGAAAATTGACTCCCGGCGACAATAGTGTTGACCCTTTTGGAAAACTTTTAGCTTTTACTGTAAAAGCCGTAATTTACGGTTGAACCAGCAATTTTGCTTGACAAATCAATTGACATAGCGAATAGGGTATACTTAATTTCGTATTTTTGTTGCTTTAAAATAAATATCTCTAGTCATTTGCGGGATTGCCTAGTTGGTTGGAAGCACTATTATTATTATAAAAATAATAAATTTTATTATCACAAAGAAACATTATAGCACATTTTTTTTTTTTCTTTAAAATTGTGCTTGACCGCAATCCCGTTTGATGGTCAGCCGTGATGCAATCATTGATGGTAAAGCACACTAGTTTATTAAAAGCCACTAAAATTATAGTCAGACGGAAACACCGTCGCTGGCAAATTATTCCAGTCCCTCCAAAAAGGCGAAGCAAAACGCTTCGTCCTTATCGTAGTGGTGTGAACAACGTAAGGGGGGATATTCGCCGTACGACGGCATGTCCGATGATGGAACGGATATAGGGAAATTCAATCATGCAATTCCCACGCACTCTCTCTTCTAGATCAAAATATACAGCATACATTTCAATATTCTTGATATGCTCCGATCCTATTGTTCGCAGCGTGATGTTATTGGCTACTGCTTTTGGTACTGCTTCTAGGTGAGATATTACACTGTTTGTAATCTTTTAAATTGTAGTCAGTTTTTGGCCTTAATAAATACCTACATATAAGAATGGACATGGCGAATATTTGTTACTAGCTGCGCCGTGCGGTTTCACCCGCGTAAGTTTCGATATGTTTTTTATATGCTTCACTCCTATTGGTCGGAGCCTGATGGTAAATAGCCTAAAGCCTTCCTGGATTAATGGGCTATCCAACGCAAGTGAAATTTTTCAAATCCGACCAGTAGTTCCTGAGATTAGCGTGTTCAAACAAACATACTCTTCAGCTTTATATATAAATAGAAAGTAAAAGACTTATTCAACATAAATTTAGTCTAGATTGTGGAAAAAGGGAATTGGCGTAAATGTGAGTTCTGCCTCTCAAACTAGGAACCTGTATCTTGAAAGATAATGTACAACTGTGAGGGTAATTAAAAATAGGGATTATATAACTGCGAATAGCATCAACTAAGTATGTGTTCGTATTAACATTTATATTTAACTAGCGGCGCCACGCGGTTTTACCCGCGTAGGTTTCGATATGCTCCGCTCCTATTGGTCGCAGCGTGACGTAATATAGTCTAAAGCCTTCCTGGATTAATGGGCTATCCAACGCAAATTTTTCAAATCGGACCAGTAGTTTCTGAGATTAGCGCCCACAAACAAACAAACATACAAACAAACAAAATCTTCAGCTTTATATATTAGCATAGATATACTTTTACTTTTAAACATTTACATAAAATGGCAAGGATGAGGTAATATTATAGTATAATATTTATCAACCGCGAGGTGCTGACTTCGTTTCAAATGTGTTCCAGGTCTTACCAACGATATTGGGTTTTTACCTCTGGGATTTCTCAATGGCAGCCCGAAATCTCGCTTCGTAATAAGCTCATTCTCTATTACATAAGTCTGAAATATAACCCGCATTTCATCACATACCTATATTTCAGTCACAGGTACGCGAGTGCCAACACTACTTGTTTTCTCTTTATTTCAAACTAGCGGCCGCCAGCGACTTCGTTCGCGTGGAGTTAGTTATGCTTCGCTCCTATTGGTCCAGCGTGATGTTATGTAGCCTAAAGCCTTCCTGGATTAATGGGCTATCCAATGCAAAAAGAGTTTTTCAAGTCGGACCAGGAGTCCCTGAGATTAGCGCGTTCAAACAAACAAACAAACTCTTCAGCTTTATATATTAGTAAGTATATACAATATGTAAAGAAAACCCTGTCCGACCCATAAGGATAATAAAGGTTAGGTAAACACTTGACCAAATATAATATAAAATTTTACATAATCATCATAGTAACAATACTAATGAATTTTGAAATAATCTTTTTTTCCCGGGAATTAATTCAAATTTCCCCGAAATTTGGTACTTTAAAAAAAGTGACAACACCCGTATTACTATAAGCGAATAGCGACGCGACCACGTCACAGGAGCCGCGTGCCCTGCCCCCCGCCGCCCGCGAAAGGGGTTGCTTACCGCACATGTATTAAGTTACCTCTTTTTGCGAAATAATATTAATTTTTTTTAGGGGGATTTTTTTTTAAATTTAGCCTGTCTTTGTATCCATTAGTAGAATCAGTTATCGATACCTAACAATACCTTCACGGATCGGACAGGGTTTTCTTTACATATTGTACAAATAAGAAGTGATCAACATTTCCATTTATTAATATCAACATAGGAACCTTTATTTAAGAAAACATACTAGGTAGTTGCGCTTCAAAAATACTTGGAATAGGTAGGTATTTATTTGAGTAAATGGGGAAAGGGTCCCGATCAGTCGAAAAGTCGCCACTACAACAAAACGAACAGCAAACAAGCAAGCGAATCACGAACACGACATTGGCTCCGATGGGATTCATTCTTTTATTCAACGCGCCGAATGACCCATCACAGTGCGAAAAGTCCCGAATGCACATTCGGTTTCGGTGGTAGTTTCGGCAAGTTTACCGCTGAAAACGAAACGAAACCGAAACTCGTGTTTTTAGCGAAACTCATCCGAAACCGAACATTTGGTCGGACACAAAACAACTGTAGTGATTTATACAATATGTAAAGAAAAGCCTGTCCGATCCGTGAAGGTATTGTTAGGTATCGATAACTGATTCTACTAATGCCTACAAAGCCGGGCTAAACTTAAAAAAAAATCCCGCTAAAAAAATAAATATTATTTCGCTAAAAGAGGTAACTTAAAACATGTGCAGTATGCCATACAGGTGCGGGCGAAGAGGGGCAGGGCACGCGGCACGAGGCCGCATCGCTATTCGCTCAGAATTATACCGCCAAAAACAATGTTGTCACTTTTTAAAAATTACCAATTTTTGGGGAAGTTGGAATTAATTCGCGGGAAAAAGAGGTTATTTCAAAATGCACTAGTATTGTTACTATGATGATTATGTAAAATTTCATATTTTATTTGGTCATGTGTTTACCTAATCTTTATTATCCTTACGGGTCGGACAGGGTTTTCTTAACATATTGTATAAATAACTAACGGCCGCCAGCGACTCCGTTCGCGTGGAGTTAGTTGTGCTCCGCTCCTATTGGTCCAATAAAAAAAATGCGTTGAATGGGCTATTCAACGCAAAAATAATTTTTCAAATCGGTCCAGTAGCTCCTGAGATTAGCGCGTTCATACAAACAAACAAACTCTTCAGCTTTATATATTAGTATAGATAGATTGTACGGAATCCTTAGTGCGTAAATCCGACTTGCATTTGAACTGCTTTTTTCATTTCAACCGAAGTGTCGTATTAAAACAACAAATAAATGCTTCATTACTAGTTTTTCGTAGTTCATTCTGATTCTTTAAGGCCCAAATTAAATGTTTAGAAATTACAATGATACCTTTGAAAATCCACTCAAACGTCAAGAGGTACAAAATATGTACACAATTTTCCTTTTATGATAAACATGTATGTACCTACAATATGTTTAAGAAAATTTCAAACTCGGTGGATAAAAGAAAACGTTCATATGTTTTTTTTATCCACCAACTTGAAGATTTTCTCAGTTGAGTACTTAGTACCTACCTTTCATACTTTTTCCGCAAAAGTAATGAAATGAAATGAAAGCCGAGATTTCCTATTTAACTGTCAAAGAAATGTGACGGTTACTTGCACGATTTTCTGTACTTACTTGTGTCGTTTTATCCAGATAAACTAAGCGGAAACATCGTTTAGGTACCGATTTATTTAGAAAAAAGAAGAATGGAGAAGAACATGAAATGAGAGAAGATATTGAGAAGAAGAGGAAAGAGAAGTGAATAAGTTTACTGGGTTTGGTCACTTAAATGTTACCTACATTTAGGTAGATAAGACATTACTTACTTAATATTTAATTATAATTATTTTCTATCTTATCTACCTACATCTGTTAATTTTTAATTAAATTATTAGTCCATGCAGTTCAATGACCTTAAGGAGCGGCCCAGCATACATATCTAGTCTCATCATCATCTCAGCTTTAATGCCAGTCGCATCGGAAGATTTTTCAGCTTTGAAATGGAGTCTGGGGTCCGCTTTGGTGTCTCATCGCTCTTAGCGATAAGACCGCCCATTGTGTCACCCTTTGTAAAATATTGTTATTTATGTTCTGTAATCTATATTATGGTGTACAAATAAAGAGTATTCTATTCTATTCCACTTTACCTAACACGCTTTACTCTAACTGCTGATTTTGGCTAAACTTCGATATATTTTCCGTGAAGCGACATACCTACATATCTAGCAGCATACATATCTAGTGTAAAAAATATAAACAACAATACAAAATATGAAGAAATTATTCCCGACTTCTGCAGTTTACTCTATTTTACGACGAAAATAGATCGAGGGTGACATGTTACGAGTATACGTTAGGTTCACAGAATACATACATATAAGTCTAGCTACGATGGTCTGACCCCTAAAAATATCAAAGGTAAAGCAGAACTTTTTTCTTGCTTCAATAACCACTCTTCAGAATGTACGTCATATAAAATTAACAACGAAAGTGATATGAATAGGCGCCACGGCAAGATTAATGATGATATCACTTAAAAGCATACTTCTTTACTTAGCGCTATACGTGGTGATAAATTATAATATTCAGAAAGACTTTTCACTGAAGTTAAGTTAAAGCTTTTATTTTGAATAGGCACATAAGAGTCACTCTCGACAGCCTCCGTGGCGTAGTGGTAGCGGACGCGGCCGCTGCGCAAGGTGGCGCGGGTTCGATCCCCGCACAGTGCAAGTATTTGTATGCATGAATATGAATATTTGCACTGGTCTGGTCGTGCCTCGGAAAGCACGTTAAGCCGTTGGTCCCGATTGCCATACGAACATCTAGTGGCAGTCGTTACGGGTTGTTGGAGCCCTCAAAAGTCCAACAATTGGTCTAACTGCAACACTTCGATGTCGCCTTCGGGTTGTGGAGGTCAGACGGCAGTCGCTTCACGGAAAATGTCGAAGTTTAGCCATATCAGCAGTTGGACTGGTAAAGCGGACCCCAGACTCCAAAGCTGAAAAGGCTTCGGATGCGACTGGGATTAACGCTGGGATGATGATGATGATGATGACATAAGAGTCACTCTTGAACCAAATACAATAAAATAAATCTGATTCCCTTCAACCTTCACAAAAGGTAGTTTTATTTGAAGAGTTTATGCGGGAATTACATGTCCAAATACTTCAGTAATTCCGCCATCTCCGTCCAACCATCGGATGACTCGTCGTACGGCGAGTATCTATACTTTTACGATCCCAATGAAGTATTTCACCTCGCATTTTATACTACGTACTACATCGAAGGGACGAGTCCTTGAGCGGAGACCGCGTCTCGGCAAACGTAGCGTAAGATGACCTTGGGCGAGATGGAGCGACGACATCAAAACGGTGGCTGGTAGTGGCTGCCGGGTTCAGGATCGAGTTTGTTGGCGTGCCATGGAGGAGGCCTATGCCCAGCAGTGGACGAGAAGAGGCTGAATGATGATGATGACATCGAAGGACTGGAACAATTTGCCTGGGGCGGTCTTGTCGTCTGATTAAAATTTAAGTATCATCAAGGCCAGAATGAATAGGCTCTTAATAAACTAGTGCACTTTACCATCAACGATTGCGTCACTGCTTACCATCAAGCGGAATCGCACTAGATTAAAAAAAAACAGAAATAGAATGGACAAGAAACTCCGCCATTTAAGAGTTTATTACATTATTATTTTTTTGTTTATATTAATTAAGTATAAGTACATAATTATAGAAGCATTTCAAAAGAATACAATTTTTCTAAGTTTTAACAAGCTATAAGTATGCCTGTTAAAGTAATCACTGAACGTAAATCAACGTCATAAACATAATAAATTATTAAATTTAATTAGAAATCAGCTTGATTTCTTAACAGGAAATTTTGTTGTACGCAGCCTTAGAAATCTATGCACCAGCCTCCTACTATTAAATCAGAAGCAATTTATTTAAATCAGGCCGAGATTCAGCACTTCTTTTCCAACGTCAAAATTATGTAAAACAGAACCCAAAACCCGCCCGCTTTTCACCCCTTCCTAGTGATTTCACTGGAAAGAAATAGCGCAATAAACTCCTCAGTAGCACAGCTGTCACTTCAATTAAAAATAAACTTTCTTCTATGCAATAATAGGTATGCAAAGTACTTTATCAAAGTACTCTATAAATTATAAAGCTGAAGAGTTTGTTTGTTTGAACGTGTTATTCTCAGGAACTAAAGGTCCGATTTGAAATTTTTTTTTCGCTTTAGGCTACATAACATCACGCTGGACCAATAGGAGCGGAGCATAACTAACTCCACGCGAACGAAGTCGCTGGCGGCCGCTAGTTTGAAATAAACAGAAAACAAGTAGTGTTGGCACTCGCGTACCTGTGACTGAAATATAGGTATGTGATGAAATGTGGGTTATATTTCAGACTTCTGTAATAGAGAGTAAGCTTATTACGAAGCGAGATTTCGGGCTGCCATTGAGAAATCCCAGAGGTAAAAACCCAATATCGTTGGTAAGACCTGGAACACATTTGAAACGAAGTCAGCACCTCGCGGTTGATAAATATTATACTATAATATTTCCTCATCCTTGCCATTTTATGTAAATGTTTGACAGTAAAAGTAAATTAAATATAAATGTTAATACGAACACATACTTAGTTGATGCTATTCGCAGTTATATACTCCCTATTTTTAATTACCCTCACAGTTGTACATTATCTTTCAAGATACAGGTTCCTAGTTTGAGAGGCAGAACCCACATTTACGCCAATTCTCTTTTTCTACAATCTAGACTAAATTTATGTTGAATAAGTCTCTTACTTTCTATTTATACTAATATATAAAGCTGAAGAGTATGTTTGTTTGAACACGCTAATCTCAGGAACTACTGGTCGGATTTGAAAAATTTCACTTGCGTCGGATAGCCCATTTATCCAGGAAGGCTTTAGGCTATAACATCACGCTGCGACCAATAAGAGCGGAGCATAACTAACTTCACGCGAACGAAGTCGCTGGCGGCCGCTAGTATTCTATATTGGGAAACTCAGAACCACATTTTGGTAAAACTATCAGAGGTTAATTGAAAGAGCAGCGGTGGCCCAGTGGTATGATCCGCGCACGGGGTAGTTTAACACCTCACTGACCCGGACAGACCGGGCCGGCACGACAGTGTGGGGCCGCGGCAGAATCAAGGATTCCCGCGGCTTCGTGCGCACGTGACCGGAGAGACACCGGGGTGGTTTCAGGCAGTAGGAGTCTGACAGACCCCGTCGCCCACCCCAGGGCGGCGGACATCCATTGAGGATTTTCCAACCCGCACAAAAAAAAAAGTGGTATGATCCGCGACTTAGAAATTGTAGGTGCCGAGCCCCGTCAGCGTGTTTTCTTTGTGTAAATTATTTCATCACCACTGCTCTCAAAACGGTGAAGGAAAACATTGCGAGGAAACCGGCATGTCCTTTTGGAGCCACAAAAAAAAAAAGAACTTTGAAGACATGCGAAATCTACCAACCCGCAGTGGGTACACGTGGTAGAATACGGCCCACTCCCTCTCACCGAGAGGAGGCTGTGTCCCTGGAGTGGAACATTATGGGCTAATTATGTCTGTATCTGTGCTTATAGTTTCAAAGTATTTGCGATGCTCTTAATTCACTAAAAACCGTTTTAAAAGCAATTTTATATCCAATTTTCACGATACCCTGGAGGGAACAGGAAGCGCCTTAATTCCTACCCGGGGACGGAGATATATTTTGTACTAAAAATAAAGATAAAATTTTACGTAAAGAAGTTTAGTAGTGGAAATTCAATATTCGATAGTAATTTCGTAGTGTTTTAAAATCCAATCTCCTGGCGTAGTACCGTACCGTAGTGGCGTAGTCTTCGGTCATCGTTTTAGTGAATAACTTTTTTAAATAGGTACAAATCGCTTCAATCCAATCTCTATTTTTAGTAAAAAGGTTATTGAAAAAGTGGAAGCATTTATGTCGACTTTGAACATTGATTTATTTAGGTATTTTTATCAGTAAATGGTATTTAGTCATGTGTATTCGCCCAAAATGTTCCATTTCAAAAATTGCATATCTTTTAGTACTACATAAAATTCAGTATCGACACAGATATTGGTATGAAAAACAAAATGATAAGGTAATTGCTGTGCACCTGCAATTTACTGTTATATAAACGGTTTTAAACTATACAATAAGTGTGTGAGGGAATTGTATGATTTAATTCTCCCATCTCCGTTCCACCACCGGACGACCCGTCGCTCGTATGGCGAGTTTCCACCTTACGTTGTTAACACCACCACGATCCGGTCGAAGCGTTTTGCCTCCTCTTTTATACCGCGTACTTCGAGGGACTGGAACAATTTGCCAGCGGCGGTGGTTCTACTCGGACTACAATTTAAGTGTCTTCAAAGCTAGAGTGAATGGGCTCTTAATAAACTGGCGCGCTTTACCATCTACGATTGCATGACTGCTTACCATCAGGCGGGATTGCGCTCAAGCACTAGTTTATAATTTATAAAAATATACATAAGTATATACATATAAAAATATATGTAGGTTAAATAAAAACGGTTAACTTTGCGGTATTTTAAATACAATGGCGCCAGATTTAAATTTTTCTACATACACATACATTTCGCACCCAAAAAAAAAATACAATTTTAACGCCGCCGCTGCAAGCATACTTCGTTCTTCCGTCGACTTAACTTATCAAGCGAGTGTAAATAAGTGTACCACAATCAAACAATTTTGTGTAATCAGAGTTGCTACTGTATATTCTTACCTAGCTGTATGTATCTACTACAGGTACGTGCGTACGAGTAGATGCAGAGACAGGTAGATCACTGATAATGATAACTGTGGCAGGAGTTATGTTTTGCATCTATATAAATACATTATGTTAGAGAAAACGAGAACAACAGCGAAAGTATTTTTTTTAATAAACTAGCGCTTGACCGCAATCCCGCCTGATGGTGAGCAGTGATGCGATCGTGGATGCACTAGTTTATTATTCACTCTAACCTTGAAGGCACTCAAATTGTAGTGTGACGGTAACACCGCCGATTGCAAATTGTTCCAGTACTTCGATGTACGCGGTATAAAAGAGGAAGCGAAACGCTTCGTCCGGGTTGTGGTGGTGTTAACAACATAAGGGTCGAAAGTCGCCGTACGACGGGTCGTTCGATGGGGGAATTAAATCATGCAATTCCCTTGCACACTAACCAGAATGCATCCTATAGAAGACCGCAAGGCTGGCTACTCTACATCCTGCTATTTTAGAAACGAGTAGTTTAAGAACAATTAATATTTCTACAAACATGTTTTACCTCTTAAATGACACTATAGGGGGCACTTACCAATAGTGTTCCACCTCGCTCAACTGCCGTCTTCCTTCCTATTCACTTAGTTTTTGAATGAATAGGCTCTTAATAAACTAGCGCGCTTTACCATCAACGATTACATCACTGCTTATCATCAGGCGGGATTGCAGTCAAACACTAGTTTATAATAATAAAAAGTATTTTTATTTTATACTAGCTTTCGCCCGCGGCTTCGCCCGCGTGGAGTTCGGTTATATCGCGCTTTTTAGATTTCCCTCGGGAATCCCAAATTTTTCCAGGATAAAAGGTAGCCTATATCCTTTCTCGGGTCTAAAGATTGTCTGTGCCAAATTTCATCAAAATCGGTTTAGAGGTTTAAGCGGGAAAGCGTAACAGACAGACAGACAAACAGAGTTACTTTCGCATTTATAATATTTAGTATGGATTAATTAACACGCAACATTTTACGCAATTATATAGTAAAATGTGTATGGAACAAACAGGGATCAAAGATACGATCAGAAAGATCTAGATATCACGTTTGCTGACCTAGAGTCACCGGTTGACATTTATTCTGTTGTTTGACCTAGGAGCTTAGGTCACTTCATTAAATAAATAAATATATACGAACAAATCACACAGATTGAGCTAGCTCCAAAGTAAGCTCAAGACTTGTGTTATGGGATACTAACTCAACGATACTATATTTATAATAGATACATATATATGTAGATAAACATCCAAGACCCAGGCCAATCAGGAAAAGATCGTTTTCCATCATGACCTGGCCGGGGATCGAACCCGTCACGTCGCAGGCAGGCGCCACGGAGCTACGATCCATGTACATCACCTGACATCTTGATAACTAATCATCCTCTCTCTAGGCTTTTCCCAACAATGTTGAGATCAGGTTCTAGTCTAAACTGATTCAGCTGAATACCAGTCATTTACAGTCACCAGCAAGTCAAGCCGGAACTGAAAATCTTTGCCAATCAACCTTGAACCCTAATTCTTTATAGATAAAGTTAAAAATCTATTAAACGACATTTGACAGATTGTAGGAAGTTGCTTGTAATAAAATATTTGTTTGTGCTCTTTTTATCTTCAGAGCCGTTGGAAAGATGATATGAAAACAATATTTTAGTGATATTTTCGCAAAAACACCATAAACCTTCTGCCGGCAGCTATCGGCTTTTTGCGTTGGATAGCCCATTAATCCAGGAAGGCTTTAGGCTATATAACATCACGCTGCGACCAATAGGAGCGGAGCATAACTAACTCCACGCGAACGAGGTCGCTGGCGGCCGCTAGTATGTTATAATATGTTTAGGGCCACTTATTTTTATCAAAAGGTTTCGCAATCTATACTAATATAAGCTGAAGAGTTTTGTTTGTCTGTATGTTTGATTGTTTCTTTGAACGCCCTAATCTCGGGAACTACTGGTCCGATTTGAAAAATTATTTTTGCGTTGGATAGCCCATTAATCCAGGAAGGCTTTAGGCTTTATAACATCACGGTTCATCATTTTTCTCGGTGGTAGGCCATAACATCCGCTGCCGGCGGAAGTTACCACCCACCAAACAAAGGCTTGCCGCCAAGAGATTCGTCGTGTTCCGGCATGATGTCTGGTGAAGCGGTACGGAAGCCGGTCTGAGCAGTTGTGTTGCTGTATGCCGGGTACGATGCGCCAAATGTTTTTGTGTCCCGAGTTTGGTCGTGGAGGGTCTCCAGATAAATCTCCCTCTGGTGCAGTATCGTTGGTTGTGTTGTTGGGTTCAACATTGCATCACCTCGCTCAACTACCGTCTACCTTCCTCCTATTCACTAAGTTTTTTTAAGTGAATAGGCTTAAAAAACTAACGCGCTTTACCATCAACGATTGCATCACTGCTTACCATCAGGCGGGATTGCGGTCAAGCACTAGTTTATAATCATTATAAAAAAAAAACACCAGTCAGATTTGTTTATCATTTCTCACTTAGCAGCCCGTAGGCTGGATTTTGCCTGGTTGACATATATGTATAGGCTCTCATAAGGATGACTGGTGGAACAGATGACAGGTTTTCGCAATCGTGATGATCCAGTGGCTCTTATACCCAAATTTCAAATTCGGACAAAAACCAATGTGATTTTTTCAATTAATTAGTGCTTTCTAAATGCATGTGGATAAAACACACTGTTGCAGCTATTCTCTAGCTGGTGTACTGAAGACCCTATGACGTAAATAGCTGTGCGACAAGCGTCCTTTTTGATAAGAAAGGGATGCACGCTGGTGAGAGACAGAGACAGGTATAGAACCATGGATAATTCGGTAACTTTTAACCATAGATATCAATATAAAGACAAGTTATCATCAGCTTTCTTTATATGGACATTACTGACAACGATGAGGGAAACCATCGTGTGGGATCCTGCACTGAAAGCGCCAACCTGTTTTGAACAAGGAATGGTGATCAAAGCTCATGTCTTCCCTGCAAGATTAGAGGCCTTTGCCCTGCAATGTGATAATAATAGGTTAGTAACAGCCGTTTACTAGATAACCCGGGAGACGTTGTTTGCCATACCTATAAGTTATTTAAAAAAATATAATATCAAACCTACCGAATATAAACGAAAAAAAATCATAAACATCCGTTTCGGAGGAGTTTGTTTACAAACACAGAGACACGAGAACGTTATATTAATATAAATTATATTTATGTGTAGTCCAAACAAGATAACTTGCGTGGCTCAAAGCCCACCTAATTTAAACGGGACTGGACAAGACATCATATCATCATCATCTCAGCATTAAACCCAGTCGCATCCGAAGCTTTTTCAGCTTTGGAGTCTGGGGTCCGCTATGGGGACTGGACAAGACATGTCTGCCGTATAAAGGGTGTATCTGACATCGACGCACAAACGAGTACCATGGATCCAGTACACGATTCTGAAGCCCCCAGTGGTGGAATTTTTCGTCGGCTTTTTCATGATTAAAAAAAAACAAATGTAGTTTTTTTTACTTCAGACCATTCACAATTGCTATACTTTTTTCGCTAATTACATAAAAAAGCGCAATGAAAACAAAACCCGAAAAACGATCTTATCAGCTGATTTAATAGAGTTCACATCAGGGATCAACGTCATACCTACAAACTCGCACGACGGCGCGCTTGCAACGTTCAAAAGCCGAGCCGATACTTTATTTTAAACACTGTGTATTCTGTAACCGTTCATTAACGACATAAATGACTATCATAATTTTATTAGTGGCATGCGGTCTAGCCTTTTCGCGAAGTTTGCGTTACGATGTCAGATACACCCTGTATATCGCTCACCTATTAATATATCAGCACATCCACGTTTTTAAATAAATGGTTAAATTATCTTAATATTATACGGCAGTGAAGTCAATAAAGATCATTTTACCATATACTTAATTAAAAACGCAGATGTGCCAATATACATCGTTATTTTTTGGTTATGCGAAACCAGAATATAGTTTGTTCAGAATAAGCAACTGGATCGATTCCAATCTTTTTTACACCATATTATATTTTTTACCAAATACATTTAGAAATTCTTGTAGTGTGGTTACCGAGCCCGCTACGCAGTTTACGATAGATCATAGTACTGCGCAAGCCTGCGCAACAGCTAACGCCAGAGGTTAACGCACCGGGCGCCCGCCGGAGCAGAGCATGGACAATGTTTTTGTTGGGACAGCCAAGTAGGATAACAAGCTCATAACTTTGTGGTTTTCCGTAATATCTTTTTGAAATTTTGTACATAGATTCTTTACTTAAAAAACTTTTTTACAAAAAAAAAACAACCGACTTCCAAAAACCACTACAAAGTGAAAAATAACTAATTTCGGAAGTCGGTGTCTTTGGTTTTGTATATTTGACACCGACTTCCGAAATTAGTTATTTTTCACTTTGTAGTGGTTTTGGAAGTCGGTTGTTTTTTTGTAAAAAAGTTTTTATTTTACACTTTTCAGTTGTTAAAAGTACTATGTATTCAGTTGCATGCGGTCAGACTGGAAGCTGACGCAAATATAGTTGTAGTTATTTTAACCCAATGGGTACAAAGGTCTCATCAATATAAATGAATTAAGTCCAAATACAAGGTAGCTACTGTAAATCGTTTAGGAGTTCCCTGAACTGACCTTTGTCATCACCATCAGCTCCCTAACGACAGTCACCACCCATATAGGTGTAAGGTTCTTGTCAATACAAATTTTTCAAGCACAAACACAAGGTAGCTGCTGTGAATTGTTGAGGAGTTTTTTCGACTGTCTCCCGGCTCCATCATCAGATCTACTCCAGACCTTTATTAAATTGTAGCGCTTTAAAATACTTGATGAAAATGCTAAGCAATGCACTAGTCCCCCTGCAATTTTTGAAAGTTCCCCTTGTTTTCTCTGGTCTTCCACCATCAAACCCTGATATCCTTATCATGGGACCACCTTGGGAACGTCTTTAGACGTTATTTAGAAGACAAAAAAGCTTGGGACTGAGCTGCTCGCTCTGTTAAGCATTGTTATTAAGCAATATGCGTAATTATAAGGTAAATTATTGTAAACATTTTCATTTTTAATGTCTGGACTTGAAGAAAGACGATGATCCCTGGGTTTGTTTCGGCTATTTCTTCTCAGACGTAGTCATTTAGGAAATGCCGGCTTCATCTAGTTAAAAAAATAAAATAAAAAATAAACATGACGTGTAAAAGCGATCAGTGATCCTACTTGCTTAATAAACGATTTCATTTCATTTCTTTTTTCCAATAGAAAAAGAATGATCAAAATTGGTTCATAAATGACGAAGTTATGCGCGAACCAACATAAAAAAAGCATATACAACGTGTAACATAAAGGGTATATACATAACAAAGGCATGGCATCTTTACATGATATCAAACGATATTGGAAGGGTTTTTTAATCCTATCTCTTTATGTTAGGAAGTTATGAGGAAAAACACCGCCTGTGATAGGCGACTATCATACTAGTCGCACAGAGGTATTGAAGACATTTATCGGATTTTGGAAAGTAACGTGACGGGTAACGTGTAGTTATTAACGTATGTAGTGTGCTGCCACGTTTGTTATGATTTGATTTTAAGAAACACACGAAACCGAAAATTTGGTACCAATTTTTTGAGTATTTTATTTTGAGTTGAAACCCTTCCGATATCGTTTGATATCATCTAAAGATGCCAAGCCCTTGGTATGTATATACCCTTTTGTTACA
>JADWQK010000556.1:0-11060 GCA_017933935.1 Sesamia nonagrioides
TGTCTTTGTGTGAATATATTTACTCGAATTAAAGGGGTCACTAATCACTGAAGTGCCGGAAGGTTCATTTGCTTATCGGAATGAAAGTCAGTATCACAAAAACACGAATATATAATTTCAATAACAAATGTGCGCGATACAGCTCCAGCGCGCGGACGGGACGCAACTGGCTCAAGCGGCGGGGTTAGCTTACACTGCAATACGTAACCGCTACAACATTCCCCCTTTTACAAAAAAAAAATTTTTGACACATGACAATCTAAAAAATTAAAAATATTCTACGAGTGGAGCCGCGGTACATACATTGTACTTCTCCCACAATACCTGCCACTGCACACAACACCGTTGCTATTTGCTTATTCAGCTACTTGCTCGTGTGTGTGCTGTGGTGGTCTGATTACTTGCTATCGTTCTATGTTTCCATGCCCGTATTGCATTACGCGATAAGCGTGTTCAGCTGAATCGCGTAAGTCTCGGGCCTTGTTTTGACTTCGACAACGGAAACTGACTCCATGGCTTACAATTGAACGCTGTTTTACACATACTTAGTTATCAATAATACGATACATTACTTACTACATTTGAAATAACACATACATTATATAAAATTACTCAGGCAATAGCCAAACTCTGCTCAAATTAGATACAAACAATACACTACAATATTATATCCTCAATTAATCGGGCTACAGTCAAGCTCTACTTGACTTAACTCTAAGTATACAATTAACACACATATTTCTATTTAACACCATGATCACTCTATGACGCACTAATCCACGTGTCATTTCCGAATCGCCGCCCTTAAACCGGTAGGTGATTCGTCGTTCCACGAGGTGTCTTGACCTATTTTAATTTGTTCACATTACGGTTACATTTTTGAAAAAGACATTTTACAATTACAACACACTTTACACATTTCTTTTTTTTTTACTCTTATTATTTACTTTTGTTATATCTAAAATAAATGTTATTACAATACATTTTAGTTGACAAAATGTTATTATAATACTTATGCAATACAATTTCACTTTAGCTTACCTCTGTTATACATTTTTTTTTCTTATATATAATATATGCATACATATGTCCACGTTATCAGAGCCATGAGCATGACTGAATACTCGTAATTATTCGATACGTTTTTTATTCTTTCTGTTGTTGGTACATTCATTACACTGTTTGGGCCTGGACTTGTTGCTGAATGACTGTTCCTATTTCTTTCCGAAGACCACTTTGTATTCCTCTTTTACATTTTCTACACGACACATAGAAAATAACACATACTATGATCATTAATATAACCAATAGCATTATACTTGAAATTTTAATATGACTTTCTACGTTAGTCCAATCCGAATTGTTAGCTCCATTTTGGGCAATTATTATTTCCTCTTGCTTACTGTAAGTTTTGCCCATTTTGAATATCATTAACAAAATATATTTTTCGTTTATATTTGTCTACTCTTGATGGTTTACAAAATATGATAGGATGCTTATTTCTGATTTCTTAAACACGTTATTATTACTTACTTGCAAAAATTACTTATTTATACTAAACATACCTAGTTGGCGTTTTAATAACTCGGCCACTACGTGTGGTCCAAGTTTTAGGCGCTGCGGCCGGTTCACAAAATACAACTTTCTTCTTAGTCTCTAATGTTTTTTTTACATTTTTCATTTTCTGTTCTACACATTGTTTATTCTCTGTTGATTCCTGACCTGTAAGTTGAGGATCACGAAGTGTATATGCTGGTTTCAACCTATCTATTGAAACACGCGCTTTTCTATTTGGCATTTTTAACAAAAAATGTTTGTCACCACGACTTATGACGCTGTAGGGGCCGTCATAGGGGGGTTGTAATGCTTTCCTAACCGTGTCATTTCTAACGAATACCTGATCGCATGTCTTCAAATCTGGGTGAAGGAAAATAGACCTACTATCATGGTGCCGCGTTGGCCTTGACCTTAAATTACCAATTACTTTCCTAAGCTGCCTAACGTATTCGTGTTCGTCACGAAAAACTTCTTGTGTATCTTCGAAAAACTCACCTGGAAGTCTTATGTTTGTACCATACACCATTTGTGACGCGCTAATACTAGTGTCTTCGCATGGAGCTACTCGTAAACCGAACATTACTGTACCTAATTCCTGTAACCAATTCGTGTGATTCATTCTAGCCATTAATGCTGCTTTAAGCGACCTATGCCACCGTTCTACCTTACCGTTGCTTTGAGGATGAAAACTAGTAGTTCTAATTTTGTTTATACCTAATAGTTTCATCATTTGTTGAAATAGATTACTTTCGAACTGAGTTCCCTGATCACTAGTTAGTCTAGTCGGGCATCCAAATCTGACTATCCATCCGTCATAAATTGCTTTTGCCACTGTTTCTGCATGAATTTCCTTTATTGGGAAAGCTTCTGGCCACCTGGTTTTCCGATCTATTACCGTTACTAAATACCTATACCCTTCAGGTGTGGTCGGCAAGGGCCCTACTATGTCCACATGTATGTGTTCGAACCGATCACATAATGGAAAAGTACCTAATTCTGACTTGCCATGACGGTATACCTTTGCGCGTTGGCACCTAATACAAGCTTTGGCCCACTGTCCTACCTCTTTGTTCATACACGGCCAATAATATTTGTTTGCAATCATTTTTTTGGTTGTACGAATGCCAGCGTGACTTAGGTTGTGTATCATATTGAATGCTATTTTTCTAAACTTTTCTGTTAAATAAGGTCGAACTTTACTTCCTTCTATATTACATACGATAGACTTATCGCAGGTCGGTACTGCAATTTCCCTAAACTGTGTTTCGTCTTTACGTATTTCCTGTAATAACTTATCTTTACTCTGTTCTTCCGCTAATTCTCTATAATCGATTAAACCTTGACAATTTATACTTTCTATTCGCGATAAACAATCTGCGACTACGTTTTGCTCGCCTGATACATGTCGTATATCGGTTGTAAATTCACTAATGTATAATAATTGACGGGTTCTCCTTGCTATTTCGTTTTCACTTTTTTTCTTACTAAAAGCGTATGTCAATGGTTTGTGATCTGTAAATATAACTAGTTCTCTACCTTCTATAAAATTTTGAAAATGTTGTATTGCCATATACACGGCTAATAGTTCACGATCATAGGTACTATATTTTATTTGGGCATCTGATAATTTTTTTGAAAAATAACCTAATGGTTGCCATTTATTGCGTACAAATTGCTGCAAAACAGCGCCCACACACGTGTCTGACGCGTCCGTAAAAAGTGCAAGCTGACATTCTGGCAACGGATGTGATAAGGTTACAGCCTGTTGCAATTGACGCTTACATTCTACGAATGCTTTTTCTGCTGATTCTGTCCACACTATTTTAGTTTTGTCACGTTTCTTAGAGTCATGTATATATGAATGTAATACTGCCTGATTTTCTGCCGCTTTAGGTATGTGCGCCCTATAAAAATTGATCATCCCTAAAAATCTTCTTAATTGCTCTACTGTTTCTGGTTTCGGTAGATTTTCGATTACCTTGACCTTGTCGTCCAACGTATGTATACCTTCAGTAGTAACTTTATATCCTAAAAATTCTATTTCTGTTTTGCAAAAATCACATTTACTTAAGTTTATAGTAATACCATATTTATTGAACCGTTGAAAAATTATTTCTAAATGTTCCTTATGCTCCGTTTCGTTGTTACTAGCTACTATGACGTCATCAATATATGAAAACAAGAAATCTAAACCTTGTAATACTGTCGTATTCATAAAACGCTGAAAGGTTTGAGCTGCATTGCGTAAACCGAAGCTCATACGGGGAAATTCGAATAATCCGAAGGGTGTAATAATCGCGGTTTTTTCTACATCGTCTGGAGCGACCTCTATACAATGATATGCGCGGTTAATGTCAATTTTGCTAAATATTTTCTTTCCTCCTAGCACGTAGGTGAAATCTTGTAAACGAGGAACGGGGTACCTGTCTGGTTTGGTGATGGCGTTGAGTCGGCGATAGTCGCCTACTGGCCTCAACTCGCCGTTCTTTTTCGGTACAATGTGTAATGGGCTTGCCCACGGACTCTTTGATGGTCTGCATATGCCCATATCTTGCATGATCTGAAATTCTGCCTTGACTTTCTTATACCTATCCGGCGGTAATGGCCTTGACCGCACATATACCGGAGGACCTGTCGTTTCTATGTGATGGTAGACGGTATGAGCAGAGCTTTTAGTGAATGAAACTGGTTTCGTAATGTCTGGATATTTTTTTAACAGGTCGTACATAGGGTGTGTGTCGACGATAGTGTATATTGATTGTTCATTATATTCTACGATTGATCCTACAACATTCAGGTCAGTTAAGCGATCTACAATTTTCCTGCTCCTTAAATCTACTAACAAACTATGATATTCTAAAAAATCTGCACCTAAAATGGGTTGATTAACGTCCGCAATAACGAATGTCCATCGATAAGGACGTCGTAAGTTCAAATTTAAATCTAGAGTTCGCACACCATAGGTTTTAATCTCACTATCGTTAGCCGCGAATAATCTATAGTCTGAACACTCACCAGAAAGTTTTTGTTTACTTGTAGGTGGAATAACTGATATGTTGGCACCTGTGTCAACTAGAAATGTCATACCGCTTCCTCTGTCCATTACGCTGAGGCGGTGATTAGATCCCGGCACAAAGTTCACCGCTGCCAAATGTACCGTGGCTAGTTTTCCGTCTTCCAGGCGCACGGCTTCTCACACGATTGCGCGTTCCCTCGATAACGAAAGTGATGTCTGCACAACCAATTCGGATCTGCTGGTGTCATTCTGGGTCTGGACGGCGATCTCGAGCGACTCCTATATCCACGTCCACGGTCACGTCCTCTGAACATGTCTTGTCGACGCTGCTGCTGTTGGTCTTTCACCTCCGCGCGTAGTGCTGCTATTTCTATGCTCATCTTGTTCATCTGCGCCATTAAGTCAGTGACTGACACCGGTCCGGCGCCCTGCTTCGCTGAAGGTAATGTTGAAAACATTTTGGAGTACCGTGTGCGCCTGTCGTCCTTCCGAGGCCGTCCCCGTCGGAAGGGAGTTGCGTCCTTATTCCTCTTCGTAAGATTGCTGTTTTATCGGGGTCACCACTTTCACGTAGCTTGTCTTTGTGTGAATATATTTACTCGAATTAAAGGGGTCACTAATCACTGAAGTGCCGGAAGGTTCATTTGCTTATCGGAATGAAAGTCAGTATCACAAAAACACGAATATATAATTTCAATAACAAATGTGCGCGATACAGCTCCAGCGCGCGGACGGGACGCAACTGGCTCACGCGGCGGGGTTAGCTTACACTGCAATACGTAACCGCTACAAAAGCAATGTGTGCTTAAAGCCGATTTCAAAATAGTATTATTCATCTTTATCATCATCAAATAAATCTAAAATAACATGGAACATAATAAATAAATCAAAACCGTGTTTACCTAAAGGATGCATTAGCTGTATACATGTAGACGGCAAACCCATACATGACCCTCTAGAAATAGCCAATGCATTTAATAATTTCTTTGTTGATAAAATTCAACCATGTCAAGGATCAGGATGTAATGTTACAGCGAATATTACGAAACAGAGAGATTCAATATTTATAGCTCCCAGTGTACCTGTTAACATATTACACATAATTCATTCTTTAAATACCACAACTAGTACCGGTTATGATGGTATTTCTACAAAAGTTGTAAAGTATGTTTCTGAATACATTTGTACACACTTAAGCTATTTAATAAATCTGTGCATTAGCGCAGGTGTATATCCAGATCGCCTAAAAATCTCAAGAGTCAAACCATTGTTCAAAAAAAATACTAAGGAACACATGGCTAACTATAGACCAATTGCCTTAATCCCTATAATGTCTAAAATCTTTGAAAAATACATTTATAAAGAACTGTACTCATACCTCGAAATTAAAAATATCTTAAGTGAGGAGCAAAAAGGTTTTAGACAAAACATGTCAACAAGTTTAGCTATTTATGACTTTTTATATACAATTATCAAAAATATGGACAGGAGAATCCCAGTGTGTGCTACATACTGCGATATGACACAAGCTTTTGACTACGTTGACCATGGTATCTTATTACAGAAATTGGAAGCCTACGGTATAAGGGGAAATATACTGCAACTTATTCAGTCATACCTCACTAATAGAAAACAATATACTGAAATTGAAAGAATTAATGTTATGACAAAAAAAGAGAAAATTTACATGTCAAGCGAACGAACACCAACATGCGGTGTTCCTCAAGGTAGCATCCTCGGATCTCTGTTATTCTTAATATATATAAATGACCTGCCTAGGGAGATTGACCACCCCATGACTCTTTTTGCCGATGATAGCACTATGACTATAGCATGTAAAAATAAAGACTTATATGAAAGTGACATAAATGAATCTTTGACAGCAATAATAGCATGGTTAAATAGGAACAACCTAAAAATAAATCTGGACAAGACAAATATTATGCATTTTAAACAACGGACCCAGCCTGTAGTTGCTCCTAATGCAAATTACAAGGATACTGTAATTAATAAAGTCGACACAACAAAATTTTTAGGTATTATGATTGACTCTAAATTGAACTGGAAGTCGCACATCGAATACATAAGTAAACGGCTCAGTTCATCTGCGTACGCCTTATATAAACTAGCCCCAGAGTTAAACACAGATTCTTTAGTAACAGCGTATCATGGTTTAGTGGCATCGTTATTGCGCTACGGTATTATATTTTGGGGGAACTCCACAGACAAAGAAATAGCGTTTAAAGCCCAAAAGAGATGCATTCGTGCGATGTTCAATTTGAAATCGACTGACAGCTGCATGCCACTATTTAAAAAACACAAAATATTAACATTGCCGTCCTTATATATATTTGAAGTTGCGACATTTGTTAGAGTAAATCATGTTTTATTTCCACGACTAGCTGACACCTTCCCCCGTAACAGACGTGACAATAGTCAACTGTGTTTACATGCGTCAAAGACGGTATTAATGGGAAAAAGCGTTTTCTGTATGGCCCCTAAGATTTATAATAAGGTACCACAGTCATATAAAGCATTACCGGTAAATTTGTTTAAAAAGAAAATTCGAGGTTTATTAACAGACAAGTGTTATTACAATGTAAATGACTTTTTGAATGACACTATTTAATTTGACATTTGTATTTATTAATTTATGTTACATATTTATTTTTTGACTATTATGTTTATTCATTTTTATTTTGTATTCGTCTTTATTTTGTAATTTTTAACATGTAAATTTCATAAATTTGTACGCCTTAAGGGTGAAATATGTCGGACGAAATAACCATATTGTAACATCCTGCATGCTCAATTTGCATGCATACACATGTTTGACAAATAAAGTTATCTATCTATCTATCTATCTATCTTATACTTAATCTAGTTAGTGAATTATTGCTATTCGTGCTCAAATTGCAGTATTGGAATATTGGAGATTAATGAATTGAATCAAAATAGTTACGATTATTATCTATACATTGCTGCCATCTAATAGGATTTGCCTTTGCGATAGAATTCTGAGGATCTAGACTGTTCAAACTGACTGAAAGCATTTTGTACTGCTTCCTGGGTAGAAAACTTCGTCTTATCATGTAGATAATTATCCAAATCACGAAATAAATGGTAGTCCGTTAGAGCAAGGTCTGACGAATACAGAGGTTGACGAATGGTTTCTAACTGCAGTTCCAAGAATCATCATCATCATCAGGTCGTCTTGGACATGGCCTCCTTCATGGGGCTCGTCGAGCATTCTCCGTACCATGGAGCCCAAGGGCGAAGAACAGTGAAGATCGATTCATGAGTCGGGACTGTTTTACAGCTGGTTTTGCCAACATTGGTCAGAGTTTGGCACAATAGACTTCTGCCGTTATTGCTTCAACAGATCGGAGAAAACTATACTGAATAACACCACGCTGAGACCACCAAACAGTTATCATTACCTTTTTATTGGTATATTTTGCTTTAGGATACTGTTGTGGCGTTTAATCGGGGGTCAGCAATTGCATTTTTCTTTTACAGTTATCATAAAGAATTCACTTTTCATGACATGTTACAATTCGATTCAATATTCCTTCATTTCTGTTCGCACTTCAACAACAGCAAAACGCGATTCAACAAGGCAACACGTCTCTTTTTATTTTGAACCATAATTTAATTTTCCAATTATGATTAATTAATCAAAATCAAGCAGAACAGGTTTTTATTAAATATTATTCAAACCATCGAAATAATTCACAGTAATTTGCGACATTGGCGAATTTCTGTTTTCGCAACATTAAACTAAAATATCCCAATACCAAAGTGTAAACTGTACCCCTCTCCAGCTCACAGCTCCGGCCATCCACGAGCCACACTGCCAGAGCGCCCTCACGGGTGCCGGCACCAACGTGCGGTGTGCGGTGCGAGCGCTGGAGTCGCGGTTGCGGCCCCTGTTGGAGCACCCCACGCGGCAGCACGCGGGGCCGGGGATACACGCGCGGGCCGCGGATGTCGGCAAGGCGCTGGACAGGCTGAGGGACGCCTACGGAAACTTGGAAGGTAACAACCATACGTTGGAGTCGCGGTTGCGGCCCCTGTTGGAGCACCCCACGCGGCAGCACGCGGGGCCGGGGATACACGCGCGGGCCGCGGATGTCGGCAAGGCGCTGGACAGGCTGAGGGACGCCTACGGAAACTTGGAAGGTAACAACCATACGTTGGAGTCGCGGTTGCGGCCCCTGTTGGAGCACCCCACGCGGCAGCACGCGGGGCCGGGGATACACGCGCGGGCCGCGGATGTCGGCAAGGCGCTGGACAGGCTGAGGGACGCCTACGGAAACTTGGAAGGTAACCATACGCTGGAGTCGCGGAGAAGGGCGGCTGGGCGGCTGTCCCTCATGGAAATCTCGCAGAACATGTATGAACTCCCCTAATTACTAAACAATGTATAAAGTAGGACTTATCTTTAACTTTTAAATAAACCGCAACGCAAACGCAGTAGATACTGATAAAATGGACGATGTAATTACCAAAACACCGCGTGCGATCAAAAAACTGCATATGTATATTTTAATCGGGAAAAGCCGACGCAAAATTTCACCACTGGGGGTTCAGAATCATGTACCTACTGGATCCATGGTACTCGTTTGTGCGTCGATGTCAGATACATCCTTTAAATACTTACCTTCTTATAATATTGTGATGCTGCAGCTCGTGAATATGCAAACACCGAGCTACCTCTGCAAGAGAAGAAACGACTCAAGTTCATAACGACCTTGTCTGGAGCCAAGAGTCAGCTGCTCGGAGTCAAGTTTGACGAATGGAATAAGGTATGTTCAAAATCTACTAAATGGATACAAGAAAGTTATATCAACATTGAACAAAGCCTAAATTTACTCAACAATTTTAATCAACAATTCAATAAAATCGAAACTGATTCAATCACAATAAGATGAAAATAAAATTCAAATATCAAAATACAAATAAAATGCCAAAGTAGGTACCTATAATTAAAATGTCATGTTACAATTTCACTAAGAATTAAAATTACAAGCGTCATAAAACAGCGTTCAAGAAATTAGTTTTACATACATACAATCATAACATTTTTGGAACAATGTATATGTCGGTTAGAGGCTTTTTGTATGTTATAACTAGCTTTCCGCCCGTGGCCTCGCCCACGTGGAATTCGGTTATATCGCGCTTTTTTGATTTCCATTGCATCTTTTTTTTCAATAAATGGTAGCCTATGTCCTTTCTCAGGGTCTAAAGATTGTCTGTGCCAAATTTCATCAAAATCGGTTGAGAGGTTTAAGCGGGAAAGTGTAACAGACAGACAGACAGACAGAGTTATTTTCGCATTTATAATATTAGTATGAATAATGGTTGTACGGTTGACAGCAGATTACCCGAAACTGTCAAATATTCCCAATCAACCTTGAGCTTTAATACTTTAGAGAAAACCAATGGACGGTTAATTTGAAATAAACAATATTTGATTTTGATGCTGAAATGTTGAAAATCTATTAATGAAATCTGACAGATAGTAGTATCTTGATATGCTGTCGTCTGCACTTTAATTTCTTAAGGCATCGTATTGTATACGTTTGACGCCGCAAACACGACGCTTTTATCAACAGTGGGGAGTTATAGCCATTTGCGTGAAAAAAAAAGGTATTGACATCTCTAGCCTTAGTATTGTGTGTATTTTTTTTTAAACTTGAGCCCGGCTTTGCAGGCATTCGTAGAATCAGTTATCGATTCCTAACAATACCTTCACGGATCGGACAGGGGTTTCTTTACATATTGTATAAGTAATTAAACATTATACTCGTAAGTATATATCAATGCCTTTGGGAGCGTTCAAGTATAACTAACGCGTTTTTTTGAACATTTTGGATTTTCCTTTCCCCCATGTAACACACTAACGTTTTTCTGTACCCCCTAAATCCTAAGCGTTAGATTTTTAAGTAATATGTTTTTATTTAGCCTTAAACGTATATAAACGTAACGTACTGCTTTGTTTAAATATCCCCTCCCGCCCTTGTAACGCACCATAATGTTTTACAAAGAGAGGGGGGGCGGGGGGGCTTCTATAAACTTCCAGTTTACGACATATTCCCAGATCAGACCCATATAAAGGAAAAAAACCCAATAAAAATCGATCAAGCTGTTTCGGAGAAATCTGTTTTCAAATAATATAAAACTATTTATATTAAATGTCGTATAAAAATCAAATTTTTGTAAAAGAAAAAAAAAACTTAGTTCCACAAGGCCCCGGCGAGATTCGAACTCGCGATCTCCTGTTTACTAGACAGGCGCTTTAACCAACTAAGCCACGGCGCCGACGGACTCACTTCGTGAAATTATCGACTCTTTGATGTCTCGTAGACTTCTGTAATATAAAATAGTTATTCCTTTTTTGTTGTATACATATTAAATGGATAGATAAGTTGGTATAAGATAATGATTTCGAAGTATTTAGATACGTTTTTCGATTGAATGTCGA
>JADWQK010001734.1:0-96140 GCA_017933935.1 Sesamia nonagrioides
GAAAAAAAGATTATTTTAAAATTTATTAGTATTGTTACTATGATGATTACGTAAAATTTTATATTATATTTGGTCATGTGTTTACCGAACCTTTATTATCCATAAGGGTCGGACAGGGTTTTCTTAACATATTGTATAATATGTAAAGAAAACCCCGTCCGACCCATAAGGATTATAAAGCTTAGGTAAACACATGAACAAATAAAATATGAAATTATACATAAAATGTGTCGCGTGCCCTGTCCCCCTTCGCCCGCGCATGTTTAATACATGCCCTTTTACCCCCTTTTGCGAAATAATATTTATTTTTAGGGGAATTATTTTTAAGTTTAGCCCGGCTTTGTAGGCATTAGTAGAATCAGTTATCGATACCTAACAATACCTTCACGGATCGGTCAGGGTTTTTTTTACATATTGTAGTATTATAGAGAATTTATAGAAAGGCTAAAAATATCACAGATTATTTGACATTACTATCCTAAAAACACATTTCCTCCAAACAACATACAGATTAGAATAGAGTGAAATTTCACAAGTCTGGTATGTCACAGTGGACTGGACATAAATTGATATATCTTTTGTGACATAATATTCGCATTTCTCCTTCCAATTTCATTTTATTTATTGCCGTGATGTTGTTATATATATTTTCTAAGTATATCTTGGACACCAATGACTGATTACAAGGTGAAGGAAAACATCTTGAGGAAACCTGGACTTTAAGTCTGAAACGTCAACCCGCATTGAGCAAGCGTGGTGATTACGCTCAATCCTTTTCTGTATGAGAGGTTACCTGAGCCCAGCAGTGGGACGATAAAAAGGTTGATGGTTTTTTTTTTAGTTATAAACTAGTGCTTGACTGCAATCCCGCCTGATGGTAAGCAGTGATCAATCGTTGATGGTAAAGCGCACTAGCTTATTAAGCCTATTCACTCAAAACAACTGAGTGAAGGAAGGAAGACGGCAGTTGAGCGAGGTGATGCAATGTTTAACCCAACAACACGACCAACGATGCTGCGCCAGAGGATGATCTGGAGGCCCTCCACAACCAAACACCCGACACAACAACATTTCGCGCATCGTACCCGGCACGTACATCGCAACACAACTGCTCAGACCCGTCCTCCGTACGGCTTCACTAGACATCATGCCGGAACACGACGGATCGCTTGGCGGTAAGACTTTGTCTGGTGGGTGGTAACTTATGCCGGCGGCTGATGTTGTTGCCTACCACCGAGATGATGCCGATTATGATGATGATAAACGTTGTTATATTATTTTACGAAATTGGTTTCTGCGCCATAGGTGTAAGGTGTAAGCGTACACAAATATTAGTGTAACGTCACGCTCTTTCCCCGGAGGTTACAAATGCAAAAGTTTGTGTGAATGTTTGTTACCCTTTTACGCATAAACTACTGAAAGGATTTGGATGAAATTTGGCACACAGATAGTTCATAACTAGAATTAACACATATAATAATGTTTATCCCGAAATTTATACGAGATCAAAACTTACACGGATGAAACCGCGGGGCGCAGCTAGTTAGAAATAAATGTTAAGTCGTCTACTAATTATTTGTCAAAAATTATAAAAACATCATTGTCACACATTTAATGACAATAAAGACGTTGCGAAGGGCGATCGGGATTTGGATCCGGACCGCGGAAATATTTTGTTAAATAAGTGGCTGTAGGCCGGGCACATTGCCTGTAAGACCGGTGCCCGATGGGGCCGACGGGTTCTCGATAGTCGGTCACTCAACGGAAGACGCAGCTTAGGTAGGCCCCTGACAAGGTGGACCGACTACCTGATGAAGTTCGTGGGAAATTGCTGGATGCGGGAGGCGCAGGACCGGTCGTCGTGGAGATAATTCGGGGAGGGCTATGTCCAGCAGTGGACGCCTTTCGGGTGGAATGTTCATGACCCGATCCATTCTGTAAAACATCTCACTATGGAAAGTTAAGGATGAAGGAAGGGAAAGCAGTGAGCTTATAGCGAGCTGTCAATAGTGTCAGTCCCTTAGTATTAGTTCCACTCACTTCACCAAAGCATTCACGGTGAAATGGGTACAGAATTGTACCACGGAGCATGAATAATGTCATTGGTTCCTATGTTCGCCCCTGTTATAACTGGACAAACGAGGGAGCACTGTAGGTACAGCTAAGTTCCCCCGTTCGATTCCAGGTCAGGCAAGTACCAATGTAACTTTTCTAAAGTTATATGCACTTTCTAAGTATATCTTGGACACCAATGACTGAAGGTGAATGAAAACATCTTGAGGAAACCTGGACTTTATAAGTCTGAAATCGCCAACCCACATTGAGCAAGCATGGTGATTACGCTCAATCCTTCTCTGTATGAGAGGAGACCTATGCCCAGCAGTGGGACGATTAAAAGCTTGATGATGAAGTTCCCCTGTGGAGATCACAAGCGTTATGTTGCACATTGTCATAAGTTGAAGCCACATGTTATTTAAAAACAAAGACGATACAGATATCATCATCAACCTTTAAACGTCCCACTGCTGGGCACAGGTCTCCTCTCATACAGAGAAGGATTGAGCGTAATCACCATGCTTGCTCAATGTGGGTTGGCGATTTCAGACTTATAAAGTCCAGGTTTCCTCAAGATGTTTTCATTCACCTTCAGTCATTGGTGTCCAAGATATACTTAGAAAGTGCATAGTGAAGGATTGGGTGTATCACCACGCTTGCTCAATGCGGGTGGGCGATTCACATTTTTGCCAAATGATTGCGACTAGTTGGTCCGACCCCCAAAACGCCCACCCATCGACACTTTCTAGTGCTTTCGCTGGAAAGAAGAAGTGGCGGAAGAAACTCTCCAGCAGCACAGCTCTGTTCATTTAGAAAAAACAGTCTAGGTTTCCTCAAGATGTTTTCCTTCATCTTCAGTCATTGGTGTCCAAGATATACTTAGAAAGTACATATAACTTTAGAAAAGTTACATTGGTACTTGCCTGACCTGGAATCGAACCCGCGCACTCATACTTGAGAGGCTGGTGTTTTAACCACTAGGCCACCACGACACAATAAACCAACCTAAATATTTAACACTAGTTGTTGCCCGCGACTCCGTCCGCGCGACTTCAGTTTACAGCGCGCTGTGGTTCCCGTAAAATAAAAAAGATCTTAGTTGATAAAAAAATAAGCGCCTGTTAAAATAATGGGAGCAATAAGTAGTACGCCCGGGTTAGCTCCCGTTTTCACAACATTTTTTGTTACTGCTCTGCTTCTATTTGGTTATAGCAGGATGTTATATAGCCTAAGCTTTCCGCCCGCGGCTTCGCCCGCGTGGAGTTCGGTTATATCGCGCTTTTTAGATTTCCCTCGGGAATATCATATTTTTTCGAGATAAAAGGTAGCCTATGTTCTTTCTCAGGCTCTAAAGATTGTCTGTGCTAAATTTCATCAAAATCGGTTGAGAGGTTTAAGCGGGAAAGCGTAACAGACAGACAGACAGACAGACCGACCAACAGACAGACAGAGTTACTTTCGCATTTATAATATTAGAATGGATGTCCTTTCTCAGGCTCTAGACTATTTGTGTACCAAATTTCATTACAATCGGTTCAGTAGTTTTGGTGTGAAAGCCGGACAGACAGAAAGACAGACAGAGATACTTTCGCATTTATAATATTAGTACGGATCACATATGACTTCAATTCACCAACTTCCAGCTTTTCCTCACTAATAAAAAATTATACCCCGCAGAATTCTTAGAAGTTGAAAAGTTGTACCTTAAGGTATGTACTGTACTGTGTACTGAATATCTCCACAATTCACCAACGTCGAAACTTTTCTCCCCTTTCCCTACTCCAAAAAATTACTTCCACAAGAATTCCCAGGAGTCAAAATAACGAGTATGTAGGAATTTCTCAGGTAAGCGAAAAATTCAGTTAAAGTTGTTCAGAGCGTAGAATTATGATGGCGATTATTATCCCGCAAGTGTTGTAAAAGTTAAGGATTACCCTCATTTTGTATGACAGAGTTAGGGTAACATTTCAGACGATAAACACGCGTGGTGGTTTAAGGCCCACCGTCACCGAGATGAGGCCAGCGTTCCAGCAGTAGGAACAATAGAGGCTATTTATACTATTCTCTATGGGACAAAACCCGCCACACTGTTCCCAACCCACTGCAACTCCTGAAAGCCACAATCAACAGTGGAAACCGCCAGAAAAACGCCGAGCAATGAAGCTCGACGGGTCCCGGAGAAACGATTCAACTGTCTTGGGTCCCGCAACGAAATTAATCAGAAAAGAATAGCGAAGGAGTAAGAAAAAAGATATTTTTTCCACTTCCCTCCGTAATAAGCAGGAGACAGAACAGAACTAGGCCAATTGGCACAAAGGGACATTATTGCAACTGGGAGAAACCCAGATTGCCAAGCACCATGGAATAAAATTTGAATAAGTCAATGGGTCATAAGTAGGTATGTGCTGTTACAATTGATTCCAATAATAGGTATGGCAAAAGCGCCTGAATGCACGGAAATTAGTTCTAGTTTCTACAAGGTCCAGATAATAAACAACTCCGGATGTAACTTGTACACTAACCAACATAATATTGCGTTCATTCTGCCAAAGAATACACTCCCACAAGATGTGATGTGCGGACTGTTCAAATTCACAGGTCGATGTAGAACACTGACACAAAGGCGAAGGAACAAGTTTAAAACAATACAGTTTACTTTTAAAGTTGCCATGACCTGTGAGAAATTGGGCAACGCAATGGTCAACCTCCGGCCATGTCTTAGCCAGCCGATCGCCAACGGATGGAAAGAACAGATGGAGGTGCCGGCCCTTGATAGAATTATCCCACCTACTTTGCCATTCGGATAAGAGGTCCACCCAGACGTCAGTCTGACGTTTAAATAATCTAGAAATTCTATTGAGGTCGCGTTGTGTAACAAAGTTAGTGTCCATGGCCTCCCCCCTCGCGGAATAGTACATTGAAGCACGTCGCTGTACTTCAAGATCGACTGGAAGTACACTTGCCAGAACGGGTAAGGCTTCAGTACTGACTGTTCTATACGCCTTGCATAAAAATATCAATACCAAACGTTGGCTTTGAAGCAGTTTACGTCGCGCCGCCCCTATGCTGGCCCTATCGGCCCAAACAGGTGCACCGTAGCACATACATCCTAAGTAGGTAGCTCCATACATAGTTTTTAAAGTTAGGAATGATAGACCCCAAGTTGCTTTGGATATTCTAGTTAGGGCATAAAAGTTCCTTTTAGCTTTTTCGCCAACATGTTCGATAAATGAAAAATTCCTTTCTAAGACCATACCAAGGTAGCATACGGATTGCTGTTTTTTAACGGGAACGTTATTGAATTTAATAGTAGGCAATGATTTAAGATTACCTTTTAGTAGAAGTTGATAGGTTTTATGCGGCGCAAACGCTAGGCAGTTACGATCACCCCACTGAGATATTAGATTTAGGCAAGTATTAGTAAATTATGCTATTGTAAAATAAGAAAGAAATTTTGTCGTCCTCCGTGGCGCAGCGCTCAACACGCCTGCCTGCGACGTGGAGGCCCTGGGTTCGATCCCCGGCCAGGTCATGATGGAAAACGCTCTTTTCCAGTTTTTTTTTTAAATAAAAAAAATGTTTTATTGAAAAGAAATTACAAATTATAACCTAGTAATATATTAGAGGAACTACGTTACAAACAATCAAAGTGAGCCTAACGTCTAAACTAAGCCGAGACTGTATCTTATACAAAAAAAAAAAAAAATGCTAAAGAACATGTGCGCTAAAAATAATTAGGTTATAAATACAAAATTTAATTTAGGTTTTGATTTGAATTAATGATATTGAAGTTTGAAGATTGGTCTGGGTCTTGGATGTTTATCTATATACATATGTTTAGATTATAAATATATTATTGTTTAGTTATGGGATACCCCATAACACAAGTTTCGAACTTGCTTTGGGGCTAGCTTAATCTGTGTGATTTTTCCATATATTATATTTATTTTATTTTAATTCCTTTTTCCAGACTTCACTTTTCAGTCGCCGGGCAAGTATAAAATAGTGCCTGACTGCAATCCCGCCTGATGGTAAGCAGTGATGGAATAGTTGATGGTAAACCTCGGTAGTTTATTAAGAGCCTATTCACTTTAGCCTCATATTTTTTTAACATTTAAATTGCAGTCCGACGAAATCACCGCTGGTATAAAAGACGAGGCGAAACGCTTCGTCCGGATTGTGGTGTCAACAACGGTAGTGTGGAAACTGACCGTAAGACGGGTCGTCCGATGATGGAACGGCGACGAGGGAACTAAATCATGTAATTCCCTCAGAGAATACCGACAGGCTGACTACTCTTCGCCTGTGCTCCAGGATTTGGAGACCTAGGACGCTAGGCAGATTGACAATATTTAAACTTGAACTCGTCTAGAGTGAACGAAGAAACTTTAGCTTCAGCAAAAAAGGTGTGTCATTAGGTGACCGAGCATTTTAGTACGGAGACACCTTTTCACAAAATGGCCGATTCAATTAGGAATACTTACAATACCTTTTACAGGTAATGGCTCCGAGCATCTAGGTAAAGTCGAATAATGTTCGTTAATACCTTACCTGCTTAGCATTTTTGGTTTTGTTTTTATAAAGTTTTAGCAATTATGTTCTTGTTAATTTTCGCTAATAATGTGTTTCTAACGCCGCTATAACGAAAAAAAAAAGTTAAAAAACTAAAACCCAACTACGACAAAAAACGACGCTGAAAAAGTATAAAACAAGATTTTCAGAATACTGAACTGAACAAAGTTGCTAATGTAGTTGCAAGTAAATGGACACAGTAGTAATGTCATACAATACTATTTTGAAGTATGCAATATTCACTATGTAGAGATAAATTTTCATGTTTGGAAAGGCGTAGTCACACGTTACATATACCTACCGTAGCACCTTGACAACGTGTGACTACAAGATGTGAATTATATGCAACTAGCCCATGAATACAGGCAAAGTCACACGCATATGCTAGCAATATATATATATATTCAAAATGTACAAGTAAAGCGCTTTCAAATGATACCAAACACGGCATATTTATCTTAACTTAATTTTTTTCTCTGTATGTTTTGTCCGCTAGAGGGCGCCACAGTAGATTTTGTGAAACCCCATATAGCCTATAACCAGCGGACAATTAAGACGTTTCTAATGATATATCATTTGTCGAATTCTGATAAGTAGTTTAGAAGTTACGAGGGAACAGATGAACATACATACATAAATATATACATACATACATACATACATACATACATACATACATACATACATACATACATAGCCTGTCAAAATCATAACCCTCCTTTTGCTTTGCCGTAGTCGGGTAAAAATACTAAAGCGGCGAAGTGCGCGTCGGACTCACGCACAAAGGGTTCCGTACCATTGATTTATGAAATTAAAGAATTTAAGTTATTTGTATGAAAGATTACGCGGTAATAAGCGGTTTACGATTTACGAGATATTAAAAAAAACTACTTACTAGATTCTTTGGAAGCGTCTGTCACCCAAACTATTCGATTTAGAAAAAAAAATTTAGAAACCTCGATATCATTTTGAAGACCTATCCATAGATACCCCACACGTGTGTTTAACGAAAAAAAAAAAAAATTTGAGTTTCAGTTCTAAGTGTGGGGAGCCCCTAATATATTAATATTAAATTTATTTATTATTTTTTATTTTTGCATCAAAATCTTAATGTGGTTCACAGAATACATCTACCTACCAAGTTTCAACAGTGTAGTATAGTTTCGGAAAAAAATACCTGTGACATACGGACGGACAGACGAACAGACAGATATGACGAATCTATAAGGGTTCCGTTTTTTGGCATTTGGCTATAGATCCCTATAAAACAGAATAAAGTAATTATTTATGGGGTTTGAATGAAACAAACGTGTTTTTCATGGATGTTATAAATTATCAGACAACTTGTGGTGGCAAAGGGTCTGCCATGAAAGATTTCGAATTAAGATTCAAGAGGACTGTATTTTAGGATATCGATATATTAAAATTCATAAAAAATATATGATAAGATGATGCCTTCGGAGATGTCTCTCTGATCAAGGTACCAAAGATACCACCACATACTTCCAACCTATTTTAATATGTCTCGTTTTTGGGTTTAATTTTTATTTTACGTGCATAAAATTGTCTTCGATTAAATTATTAATTTATGTACTGATATAGTTCAGTTTCTACTGTCCTGTTCATAATGACATTTTGTATAATTACGTAAAAATTGTTTTTATATACTTACTTAACACAAAATTATTGTATTTTTGTTTTTATTTTGTTTTTTTTACATCCGTCACCTCACATCAGGTTCAGTTGAAAACCAGCGTCAGGCACTAGTTGTCTGGCATTTTTGTTGAAATGGGCCTTTTTGGTGCAGCCGGGAGGGTTACATTCCTGCTAGTTTTCTACATTAATTTGTTTTATTACAATTTACTTTATTTTATTATTATTATGTTTTTTTTTAATAATTATAAACTAATGCTTGACTGCAATCCCGCCTGATGGTAAGCAGTGATGCAATCGTTGATGGTAAACCGCACTAGTTTATTAAGCCTATTCACTTAAAAAACTAAGGAATAGGAAGGATGACGGCAGTTGAGCGAGGTGATGCAATGTTAAACCCAAGACCAACACGACAAAACGATGCTGCGCTAGAGGGAGATTGATCTGGAGACTCTCTACGACCAAACTCCCGACACAACAACATTTGGCGCATCGTAACCGCCACACATCGCAACACAACTGCTCAGACCTCCGTCCGTATGTTTTACTTTTTAATGTTTGTCTTTATCTGATGTATTGTGTGTCTTTTAGTCTGTACTAAATAAATGTATTTTCTTTCTTTCAACTTTCAGATGCGGAGTTCGTATACCACTGGACCAGATCACGAAAAAAGTCACGGCGATACACTTCACTAGCAGACTCATTGACTATTAATTTACTAGCTGCGCCACACGGTTTCACCCGCGTTGGTTTCGATATGTTTTTTATATGCTCCGCTCCTATTTTTCGCAGCGTGATGTAATATAGCTTAAAGCCTTCCTGGATTAATGGGCTATCGGACGAAAAAAGTATTTTTCAAGTCGGACCCGTAGTTACTGAGATTAGCGCGTTCAAACCAACAAACAAACAAACTCTTCAGCTTTATGTATAAGTATAGATTATTTGGGGCTTAATCCCCCCGGGGGTTCTTTAAATACTTAAAACTAATTACATATTCCGGACCGCTAGATAATAGCGGCCATCACTTGTGGTTTTGAAAGTTTGACGGAGAGAACCAGCCACCGGTGCACGGTAGTACGGTTGCTTTCTAATTCACCGTAAGTTATCGGCAGTGTAGTCGCCGACAAATACCAAAATCAGAGGAGATATTATTAACACTGACAATCAGCACTTTTTGAACGTCAATCCATGCTAATATTATAAATGCCAAAGTAACTCAAGCCTCTGTCTGTCTGTCAGACAGAGGCTTCCAAAGGCTTATGCTTTCCCGCTTAAACCTCTCAAAAGATTTTGATGAAATTTGGCAAAGACAATCTTTAGACCCTGCGAAAGGACATAGGCTACCTTTTATCCCGGAAAAAAATGATATCCCGAGGATAATCTAAAAGCGCGATATAACCGAACTCCGCGCGGGCGAAGCCGCGGGCGGAAAGCTAGTATTACATAAGATAGTACTCGCCTCGCTTAGCTCTTATGGTTCTCATGCGGTTGACCACAATTCTAACTTAACCCATTTGGCCGGTGTGCCCTACTGCAATCACTTCGTCGCGTCGTGATTGGTTTCAATTTCAACCGACTCAATAATTTATTACATGTCATTCAGGTAGTTAGTTGAACAGCCGCCGTTTACGTAGTCAAAAGGCGGTTAACCAACCGGAAAATTACGACATTTGGTAGTGACAGATACACCCTTCGGGGAATAGGGTAGTTGACTAAAAAAAAAATTAATTAGTCCGTGAGTCAGATTTCCAGAATACTAGACACCTATTTTTTCTTTTTTCATTTAAACAAAAAATAAATAAATACGCACAGATCACACAGATTGAGCTAGCCCCAAAGTAAGTTCGAGATTTGTGTTATGGGATACTAACTCAACGATACCTACTATATTTATAATAGATACATATATAGATAAACATCCAAGACTCAGGTCAATCAGGAAAAGATCGTTTTCCATCATGACCTGGCCGGGGATCGAACTTGGGATCTCCACGTCGCAGGCAGGCGTGTTGACCGCTGCGCCACGGAGGTCGACACAGTGCGTTGAAAACTTGTGTGACGTCACTGCTCGCTACACTTTTTAGCGAGCAGTGACGTCATCAGCCACCACTCCTGATCTTTGATGCCTTTTATTATTATCTATTTATTTCGAGCAACCAGACTCATAGTGTTAGTTACATGTGCCTACAAACTATGTTAGTAATACATTTACAAACAATACAAAAGCAGCAGTGGTTCACAAACTGACAGTCCAAAACATTTCTTGTTAAAACCCCAAATTTTAAAATTATTTCAATAGCGTAATGGATGGCCCCGATAAGTGTCCCAATTTTGATTGACGAATATAAATTATATTCGTCAATTTTTATTGATTTGATAAAACAAAATATACGTATCCAATATTTTTCTATAATCTGAATGACGGACTAAATAGAATCATTTTTTTTTTTTACCAAGGAAACATCCCTATTACAGGCGCGTTGTATTTTATCCACGCTTTAAGCACCAAAAGATTTTTCATATCATCTTCATCATCATCATTTCTCTCTTTTCTGGACATAGGCCTCCCCCAAGGATCTTTTTTTTTAACATATTATAAACCAGCGCTTGACCGCAATCCTGCCTGATGGTAAGCAGTGACGCAATCGTTGATGGTAAAGCGCACTAGTTTGTTAAGAGCCTATTCACTCTAGCCTTGAAGACACTCAAATTGCAGTCCGACGGAAACACCGCCGCTGGCAAATTGTTCCAGTCCCTCGATGTACGCGGTATAAAGGAGGAGGCGAAACGCTTCGTCCGGATCGTACTGGTATTAACAACGTAAGGGTGGAAACCAGCCGTACGACGGGCCGTCCGCTGGTGGAACGGAGATGGGGGAATTAAATCATGCAATTCCCTCGCACACTCCCCGAAATGCATCCTATAGAACACCGAAAGGCTGGCTACTCTACGCCTGTGCTCTAGGCTCTGGAGACCAACTCGAGTTAGATCAGGGTCACCAATCAGCCTCTTTGCACGTCTCTCCACTGAATCCAAAATCTCTACGACGACCGGTCCTGCGCCTCCCGCATCCAGTGATTTTCCGCGATCTTCACCAGGTCGTCGGTCCACCTTGTCAGAGCCTTCTCACGCTGCGTATTCCAGTGCGGGGTCGCCACTCGAGAACCCGTCGGCCCCATCGGGCATCGGTCTTACGGGCAATGTGCCCGTCCCACTGCCACTTAGGTGTTGCAATTCTTCCGGCTATGTCGGTTACTCTCGTTTTTCTGCGGATCTCCTCATTTCTGATTTGATCGCGCAGTGAAACCCTAAGCCCTCTTCATTGCTATTAATACCTGCACCATAATTGCGAAACACACTTTGCTCTCAATTTCAGTCATTTTCCAGCATATTGCTAATTCACTGCTTCTTTTATCTTCGTTTTTTTTTTTTTATATAACTTGTTTGACATTACGAGCATGGCAGTTTGTCATGCTCACTCAAATGTCTTACTGATAGTGGCGCGTGTTGTTGGGTCATTTGGTTCCCTTCAAAATGGTTGAGCTAAGTGGGGCTGATGCGCGCGTCATACTCGTGAACGGGGGCCGTCAGTGGAGACTGGTCATCTCTTAGCTGCCAGTGGGCTTAATTCATTTTCTATCTTTTTATTAATTTTTATATTTATACATTGATTTTGATATTGTTGATGTAACTTTATTGTAATATTGTTGCATATTTAGTTATTGCTGATGCACTGTTTGTTCCGTTCCCACAGACAAACCGTGAAAACGGTTTTGCGGGGCATAGCATTTATCCCAATGTATTGTACACGTGGAGATTAAGAAAATAATAGTAATAAATAATTGTGCTCACATGATAGAAGCAACAGAAATATGTAACAAAGAAATGTAACCCATGATTTTAAAAGAGTGTCCATGGAGTTTCTTGCACGTTCTTCTCCATAGAGATCTACGCTTTGGAACGTGCAATTTAGCTTCACTTTTCTTGGACTGACCAACATTGACTATTCAAAAGCACCAACGGATGGTTAATTTGAAATAAGCAATTTAGATTTTGGTTTGATTTTGCTTCACATGTTTGAAAAATGCGCCTGCTCAACAACGTAAATTACGCAGTGCTAGTAATAATGTGCAATTACCCTGTTGATGATACTCGACGTAGGCTTCTCAGGAAAGTCAGTTTAAATATTTACCTGTAACAAAAAAAAAAGTCGGTTAAATACACACATAAAAAAGTCTAAGGAACACATAGTTACTATGAGTGTTTCAGATTTTTGTATAATTTCCTACCAAGTAGGTAATACCTATGTACAATCAGCTGTAGAAGTCCATTCCCACCTTAAAGACTACTGTCGCCTGCGCTAAACCGGCCACGCACACTAACGCATTATTTTTATTATCGCAGTCTTCACCTTTCTTTAAAGTAATGCAAAATTTCGTTACTTCATTTGAAGTTAAGTTAGCGGCCGCACTTAACAATGGTCTATCATAAGCGAGCGATTGTGGGTTCGATCCTTAATAACGGCAAGTCTTTTTGTTGTTTCATATAATTTAAAATTATGATAACTGATTTGTATTTTAAAATAAAAATGTTTGCAAATAATATTTAAACGAATAGGAAAATTTACTGAATATTTATACCAAAATAGGTTTTTATTATATGTTTTAGTTTACTATAGATGTAATATAATAAATAATATTATGCAATATATTATAAAGTTATATATTATTCGGTATAGATATACTTATACTAATAAATGAAACAAACGTTGAAATGGCAGCATTGTAATATTTTATATAAAAGTAATCCTTGACAAACTTATGATATTATTATGGTAAAAAATATAAAAAACATTTTTGGTTTTTAGATATGAAAGTTATAGTATTACATGTTATCATTAAAGAGGTTATAGCTTAATTATTCATTTTCTTAAAGAAAAGAGGATTGAAGCTTAACCTGAATATAATTACAATCATAAAATAATCTATACTTAGAAAACAAAAACAGTGCTTATTACATTTACAATTTTTTTGCGTGTATAGCATGCCATCCTGCAGTGCCTTTTTTCGGAGTTTGAAGGCATGAGACTATAATCTTCAAGCGCTTTCTTAGTTCAAAAGTAAACGAACTTATTTCTTATCGAATTCCGAAATTATTGTTTTTATAATTTACCAAAAGTAATTTGTATTGAAATTGCAAAAGGCGACATCTGTTAGCCATTAAGCCAACCGAACATATTATTGTCACTTAGCTAAATTACTTTACGAGTTGGTTTAGAGTCCGTTATTACGATATATAATGACATATATTTAAAACACTTTGTAGGACACTTCTGCACTGTGATTGTTATAAATTGTTTTTTTTTTTGTTTAGCTCGATAAGTCTCCACCAGTATCGCCAGTTTATTTTTAAACCACAAATGCAACCTCTCTTCTTCGCAAGATTCAAAGGTTTATTCAACGGTAAATATTGTTGTTTCGTTCCACTTGTCTCGACACATAAGCCACCTTCGTCCTCCAACCTCTTGACTTTGGCTTACAGTATTTCTCTAAAACAATAACAAATTTATTACACACTTTCAACAAGAGATTGGTTTGCACCTTACCCAAATAATAATAAAAACAACTTACACAAAAGCCGGTTTCATATTATGATATTTGAGATATATTGCTGCATATGCCTGCATATTGATTAAAAAGTAAAACTAATAACACGAACTCGTAACTATATGTTCACCAACCAACAACAGCTAAGTAATATTATTTGAGTTATTGTAGTTAATAATAGTTATTGTAGGTAGTGGAATATTTTTTGTTCAGTTTGCTTCAAATCTACCGTCATCTTTTTATAATGACTCTAATATAGAAAAAATCTAAAAATAAAGTATCATCGTTAAGTTGCGGATCGGTATTTTTACATATTTTTGTTGTCAGCATTCATAACTCACCAATAAACATTTCAAAAATATTTTGTAAGTTATTAGATTTGAACTCGAACCACCTTGAACGCCTATCAAGACGAGAACCGCTAGGCTATTTAAACACTTACTGTGAGCGTTGAAATTAGTAAGTAGTACCTAACAATCATAAGCGGGCAGCAAGTTGTCAAAGTGTATAAGTGTGTATCAAACTTTATTATAGAAGAAGGTCGTAACTACAACTAGTATTGCTTGGCCATAGTTTTGTGAGATTGTAACTCGACTTTTGGTCTTGACTGTACCTAAGCTATTTTGATCTAGAGGTCATACTGGCTGGTTTTTTTTTTGTTTGTTCAATTTGCCAGTGCGTTACACTGAGCAGGCAAAGGTATCTCAGACCATGGTAGCCTCGTCTTGAATTATTCTTTGAGCCATTTCTTCGTTAATCTTGGCTTTTTTTTGTAACTTATCCTAACTAAACCTATCTCCTTTCGTCACCCGTGTGAATCGACACTAGGAGGAAGATTTGTGACAAAGTCATGATGTGGCCACTATGCTGCAATATTTCAATGTTCTTTATGAATTATTCACTGAATGCATTTTTTACTACATAAATCACACGTTTTTATTTAGTAAACGAAACTATAAATAATATAAAAGTTCAATGAAAAATGAGCGTGGCACTCATCTTGGCTTTCCCGCCAAAACTTCCTCAGTTACTCACATACTGGCTGGTTGTAAGAAAAAACGTTTACCGTTTGTATTGTTTTTTTCACAAATTTCAAAGCGAATTCGAATGTAAAAATGCATTCATTCGAATTTTATATATTGTATAATATGTATTTTATTACATACGCACTTCTCACTTTCTATTATTTCAGGATTTTTTTATTTCTTCTTCTTATTTTTCAGCCTATAAAGGTCCGTTACTGGACAAAGGCCTCCCCAAGGCTTCCCACAATGATCGGTTTTGTGCTGCTCGCATCCATCGGCTTCCGAAATCTTCACCAGGTCATCGATCCGTATTCACAATAAAATACATAGGGATATTGCAAAATTAAAAACTGAGTACAAAGGTGTTGCTTATTTCATAAGAAATTTCTTGCAGCAGAGCTGCGAAAGGAGAAATAGAAATGTAGACAATAGTGTGTAAGAACAAGAAGAGGAAATTATGATTCTTTTAAGAACATTAGAAAGTATAACTAATTTTGCCTTCATATAAGAAAAGAACTCGATAGTTCGACGAACGAAATCATCATCATCACAGCGTTAATCCCAGTGGCATCCGAAGCCGTTTCAGCTTTGGAGTCTGGGGTCCGCTTTACCAGTCCAACTGCTGAAATGGCTAAATTTGACATTTTCGGTGAAGCGACTGCCGCCTGACCTCTACAACCCGAAGGCGACATCGAAGCATTGCAGTTAGACCATTTGTTGGACTTTTGAGGGCTCCAACAACCCGTAACGACTGCCACTAGATGTTCGTATGGCAACCGGACCAACGGCTTAACGTGCTTTCCGAGGCACGACCAGACCAGGGCAAATATTCATATTCATGCATACAAATACTTGCACTGTGCGGGGATCGAACCCGCGCCACCTTGCGCAGCGGCCGCGTCCGCTACCGCTACGCCACGGAGGCTGTCAAAACACTAGTTCGACGAATGAAATTTTAGCAGAAAATAGCACGCATACACTTTAGCATTTATTTCTCAAGAAAAAACGAATTGTGTGGTTTTATGAAACCACGGTGGCCGATGGGGCAGTAAGGTTCTGGAGTGGCGGCCACGTACTGGAAGACGCAGTGTACGGAGGCCCCCAACAAGGTGGACCGATGACCTGGTGAAGGTCGCGGGAAGCCGATGGATGCGGGCAGCACAAGACCGGTCAGCGTGGAAAGCCTTGGGGGAGGCCTTTGTCCAGCAGTGGACATCTACAGGCTGAAGAAGAAGAAGAAGTATCTTAGCATTGTGTAGATTCAATTTCTTAGTGTTGTATAATTGCATGGCAAACGTGTGAGCACAATGTACGAATGTGCTGTAAGGCATTTATTTGTTGGGTTAGTCTTTTTTATTAACTTGATTTTGCTTTGGCTGTTGAGAATATGTCATGCTCACTCAAATGTCTCGCTGATGGTGGCGTGTGTGTTGGGTTATTGGCTTTCCTTCAATATGGTTGAGCTGAATGATGCTGATGCATGTTCGCGAACGGACGCCGTCAGTGGGGACTGGTCATCTCTTAGCTGCCATGGCGTATTTTAATTTCTGAATTGATTTTAGTGTTCTATGGACGCTCTCAGCGTACAATATATTTCTGCATCGTTCTCACACGGTTGATTTCAACATGAATGATCATCATTCTCCTGCCCTTATCCCAATTTATTTGGGGTCGGCGCAACATGTCTTTTTCTTCCATGCATCCCTATCAGAAGCCATCTCCGCAGTCACTTCCTTCTTAGCCATATCATCCTTCACACATTCCATCCATCGTTTCTTTGGTCTTCCCCTACTCTTATAACCATCAACATTCATAATTAAGACTCTCCTCACGACATTCTCCTCAGTTCTCCGTAACACATGCCCGTACCGATTTCCACACAACTTTTCAGTTACCGGTGCCACTTTCAGACTTCCTCTTATATCATCATTCTCCTGCCCTTATCCCAGTTTATTTGGGGTCGGCGCAACATGTCTTTTTCTTCCATGCATCCCTATCAGAAGCCATCTCCGCAGTCACTTCCTTCTTAGTCATATCATCCTTCACACATTCCATCCATCGTTTCTTTGGTCTTCCCCTACTCTTATAGCCATCAACATTCATAATTAAGACTCTCCTCACGACATTCTCCTCAGTTCTCCGTAACACATGCCCGTACCAGACAACCGATTTCCACACAACTTTTCAGCTACCGGTGCCACTTTCAGACTTCCTCTTATGTACTCATTTCTTATTCTATCCATTCGTGTAACACCACACATCCCTCTTAGCATTCTCATCTCGGCTGCATGCAATTGCCTTTCATTCATCCCTTTCGTAGCCCAACATTTTGATCCATACAAGACAGCAGGTCGGATCATGGTTTTATATATTTTCCCCTTAAGTTTAAGGGGAATGCGGGAGTCGCAGATTGTTCCCGTGACCTGCCGCCATTTCATCCATCCAGTGTTAATTCTGTGCTTAACCGTCCGATCTATTTCGCCATCGCTTTGTACGAGTGAACCGAGATACCGAAAGTCGGAGCAAATTGGTAGGAGTGCGCCATCAAGCGCTATGGCTCCAGAAGTGGAGAGACCGCCGAAATCGCAGAACATATATTCGGTTTTGGTTCTGCTGATTTTCAAGCCAACATTCTCCAGCTTCTGTTGCCATTTCTCCAATCTGCTCTGGATCTCAGGTCCATCTTCACCGACGAGAACAATGTCATCGGCGAACAGCATGCACCAGGGTGCCTCCTCCTGGATGTCCGACGTAAGAGCGTCCATAATCAACAGGAAGAGGTACGGACTTAAAGCCGATCCCTGGTGCAAGCCTACCGCCACACTGAACTCGTCGGTATTGCCAGCAGCCGACCGGACGTAGGTACGAGATCGACTGTACATAGCACGAATTAACTCTACATACTTCCCAGGCAAACCTTTCTCTTTCAGGGCCCACCACAGCACATCACGAGGTACCCTATCATACGCTTTCTCCAGATCAATGAACACCATGTGCAAGTTCTTGTGTGCACGTCTGTACTTCTCGCACATTTGGCGGAGTGCAAAAGTGGCGTCCATTGTTCCTCGATCTGGCATAAACCCAAACTGGTTTGGGGTAATCTCACTCTCCTCTCGCAATCTTTTCTCAATCACTTTCTCCCATACCTTCATACTATGTGACATGAGCTTTATCCCTCGATAGTTATTACAGTCCTGTACATCACCTTTATTCTTAAAGATGGGCACTAGTGAACTATTGCACCATTCTTGTGGGATCTCTCCTTCATGCAACAACTTATTGAAGAATAAAGTCAGCCACATACATCCATCTCCTTTTAAACACTTCCATACTTCTACTGGTATATCATCTGGGCCCATAGCTTTTCCATTTTTCATACCTTGAACTGCTATTCTTACTTCATCCATGCTAATTTCTCTTACTAAACCCATGTTCTCTTGTACCTCTTTGAGCACGCTACTCCATTTATTCTCTTCGTTCATTAGCTTTTCAAAATAAACCTTCCATCGCTCTTTTATTTCGTCATCCCTGGACAGAACCTTACCAGCATCGTCTTTCATACATTTGATATTACTTATATCTCTCGTTCTCCTTTCTCTTGCTTTTGTAATCCGGTAGAGCTCCTTCTGGCCTCTAGGGCTGTCCAGTGAGTCATACAACTTCTCCTGCGCCTTAGCCCTCGAAACTGCTACCGCCTTCTTTGCCTTCCTCTTCCATTCATTATAAATCTTCTTCTTGTCTTCTTTTAAACTATCATTCCCGTTTTCTACACCTTGCCATTCTTTAAAAGCTATTTTCTTTTCTTTGAGTATCTTTTGCACATCTTCATTCCACCACCATGTATCCTTTTCTATCACACCTTTCCCTTTGGATTCTCCAAACACATCTTTAGCTACTCTCCTTATATAGTCCGCCATCTCTTTCCAACATTCATTCACAGATTTTCCTTCCATATCCCCCATTTCAATCATCTTATCTACCACTTGGCTCTTAAACACACTAGCATATTCCTCTTTTTCTATCATACGCCATCTAGTTTTGGGCGAGGGCCGTTCCTTGTTCTTTCTGGATGAGACACTGACTTTTACCTCCATTATCAATAGTCTATGTTGTGAGACTAAGTCTTCACCTGGTAGCACTTTACAGTTTTTGACACTTTTAAGACTGTTTCGTCTTACTAAAAAGTAATCGATTTGTGTCGCGTGGCGGCCGCTTTTATAGCTTATGAGATGCTCATTTTGTTTTTTGAACCACGTATTTGTTATTGCCAGGTTAAAGGCCGTAGCAGCTTGCAGTAGTGTCTCACCATCAGTGTTACGGTCTCCGTATCCCCAACCGCCATGCACTCTTTCATACCCATCCTTCTGCTTTCCCACATGCCCGTTAAAGTCACCCCCAACATACACTTCTTCACTATCTTGCACATCCATCATCACACAATCGAAGTCCTTCCAGAACTTCTCTTTTATACTTTCCTCACACCCTGACTGGGGTGCGTACACACTAACTATATTAACAACCATACTTTCCACAATCACTTTAACAGCTATCACTCTATCACTCACTCTTTTAACGTCCACTACACATTCTTTCAAATTACTATCTAAAACTATACCCACACCATTTCGCTTACCATCGCTTCCACAGTAATAGAACTTATATCCTTCTCCTATCTCTCTTGCCTTCGCACCTTTCCACTTCGTCTCTTGCAGACACGCAATGTTCACCCGTCGCCTTTTTAAAACATCTGCTAGTTCCCTTCCTCTTCCAGTCATTGTACCTACATTCCAGCTCGCACATCTCAATTTTACTTCTCTCACATTCCGAGCTTGCCTCTTACGTCGCACCCACCCGTTCTGGTGCGACAACCCTTGTCCATTTCCCACAGAAGCCGGGTGCTGCCCCTGCGCGTCGCCTGTGGGGTACGCCCTAGCTCTATCGCGCATTCTATTATTTCCCTTCATGTTGCTTGGGGTTTTGGCAAAGTTTTACAGTCGGCCGCCAGCCTGACACCAACCCTCCTTGGGAATGCTCTTGTTGGTGGTTTACCCGCCACCGCGCGGAAGTTAAATGGACATCCCGCCATTTGTCGGTCGTCAGAGCCTCGTTAGTGAGCAGCAGGGTGCACCGCGTGCAGGTGAGGTTGACGTTTGGGGAGTCTGGTTGTTGTGCGCTCCCCCTTACACCCCTTCAACATGAATGATGTAATCAAATATTTGTAACAATAGCTTGAAAATTTAAAAGAGTGTCCATGGAGTTTCTTGCCTGTTCTTCTCCATAGGTACCTACTCTTTGGAATGGGGGACTAGCTTCATCTTATTGACTGACCGACCTTCTGACAATTCAAAAGTGCCTGTAACTGGTTTATTTGAAATAAATGATTTGATTTGATTTGAAGATGAAACCACGGTAACAGTAAAACTTTTTTTCACATTATACATAGAGAGTTAACAAAAAAATTTTGGAATTATTTTCCACTAAGGGTATATAAATAGTTTTATTAATCTTAATTTTATACTTGGAACATTGGGACGAGCGTTTTTTACTTCATCCCTACTCCGCGGCTGTCCGTCGCGCGACATGCAACACAGAGACGAAAAAGTTTGAGACGATGTAATAAAAGTTTCACTTTAATAAATCTTACGACACCTAATATAATTTTTCTTTATTTTTAGAGATAATCAGAACTACAAAAACTGATAAACATTATCACACACAAGCAATGGCGCTGGTAATGACCAGACACAAGCAACGTGTCTGGTAATGACCAGGCACAAGCAATGTGTCTGCTAATGTTTTTCAGTTCGTATTGTAGATTTAAACGGTTCTCTAGACGCACGGTCGGTTCTGTGGTTACGCTATTGACTGCTGCGCTGCGTGTTCCGGTCTACGTTCCATTTTATGGAACAAATATTTATGTGATCTAAACGTACTTGTTTCGTATCTGGCTATTTGTGTATGCCAGTTTAAATGTTTGTAAATGCACCCACAATACAGGAGTAATTCCTAGTGTAGAGCAACGATTTTTGTTGATATAAAAATCTATAAAAAAAAAATAAAAAGAGGTTTTATATCCCCGAAAGATCAGTCGATGTAAATATATACGGACAACTCACACAGATTGAGGTAGCCCCAAAATAAATTCGCGACTTTTGTTATGGGATAATAACTCAACGATACCATATTTATCATAGATACATATACAATATTTAAAGAAAACCCTGTCCGATCCTTGAAGGTATTGTTAGGTATCGATAACTGATTATAATAATGCCTACAAAGCCGGTCTAAACTTAAAAAAGCTAAGGGCAGGGCACGCGGCAAGTGGTCGCATCGCCATTCGCTCCGTCACAAATGGTGTTGTCACTTTTTAAAAAATACCAAATTTTGGGGAAGTTGGAATTAATTCGCGACAAAAAAGATTATTTCAAAATTCATTAGTATTGTTACTATGATGATTATGTAAAATTTAATATTTTATTTGGCCATGTGTTTACCTAACCTTTATTATCCTTACGGGTCGGACAGGGTTTTCTTTACATATTGTATAGATAAATATCCAAGACCCAGGCCAATCAGGAAATTATCGATTTCCATCTTGATCTGGCCGATCGAACCCGAGGCCTCCACGTCGCAGGCAGGAGTGTTGACCGCTGCGCCACGGATGACGACAAGTATAAGTTCTACACTCTTATAAGATCCGTCAAAGAACTTCGTTCCGATATTCCATATGGCATTCCAGTATGAGGATATATGTAAAAATCAATATATCTGGAAGGGGTAGTAGTAATTTAAATCATATTTATGAAAAACACCTTAAAAACACGTTACTCTTAACAACCCTTGTAATATAAAATTAAAAACCTTTATTCTCTAGAATAAAGGAAAAGAAAAAAATACCGAGCATTTTTGTACCAGAACGAAACAACGCTTTTTGTGCAGATGGTACTAGGTTTAAACAATATGTGTCAACCGCGGAAGAAACTAATGAACTGATGCAGATTCGCTTGTTTTATTGATAAAATGAACTAACAACACAGTAATTTAATGAGAGATTATAAATGGCACCTCGTAATAAATCATCATCATCATCACAGCGTTACTCCCAGTCGCATCCGAGGCCTTTTCAGCTTTGGAGTCTGGGGTCCGCTTTACCAGTCTAACTTGCTGATTTTGACTAAAATTCGACATTTTCCGTGAAGCGACTGCCGTCTGACTTCCACAACCCGAAGGCGACATCGAAGCATTGCAGTTAGACCAATTGTTGGACTTTTGAGGGCTCCAACAACCCGTAACGACTGCCACTAGATGTTCTTATGGCAACCGGGACCAAAGGCTTAACGTGCTTACCGAGGCAAGACCAGACCAGTGCAAATATTCATATTCATGCATACAAATACTTGTATTGTGCGGGGATCGAACCCGCGCTACCTTGCGCAGCGGCCGCGTCCGCTACCGCTTCGCCACGGAGGCTGTCAAACAGGCTGTGTTATAGTCCCTCGATATATGCGGTATAAAAGACGAGGCGGAACGCCTCGTTCGGATCGTAGTGATGTCAACAACGAAAGGGTGGGTACTCACCGTGCGACGGGTCGTCCGATGATAGAACGAAGAACGGAGTATTTGTCATGCAATTCCCGCGCACACTCTCCAAATTGCATCCTATAGAAAACCGACAAGCTGGATACTATATTCTAGTTGTATGGTGTAACCACCTCAGGGAGAAAACTTAGCTGAAGTGAATTCCAACTATTGCTAGGCATTGACACTATTGACAAATCATTCTAAGCTCCATTTGACACTATTGACAGTTCATTCTAAGCTCCATTTAACACTATTGACAATTCATTCTAAGCTCCATTTGACACTATTGACAATTCATTCTAAGCTCCATTTAACACTATTGACAATTCATTCTAAGCTCCGTTTAACACTATTGACAATTCATTCTAAGCTCCATTTGACACTATTGACAATTCATTTTAAGCTTCATTTGACACTATTGACAATTCATTCTAAGCTCCATTTAACACTATTGACAATTCATTCTAAGCTCCATTTGACACTATTGACAATTCATTCTAAGCTCCATTTGACACTATTGACAATTCATTCTAAGCTCCATTTGACACTATTGACAATTCATTCTAAGCTCCATTTGACACTATTGACAATTCATTCTAAGCTCCATTTGACACTATTGACAATTCATTCTAAGGTCCATTTGACACTATTGACAATTCATTTTAAGCTCCATTTGACACTATCGACAATTCATTCCAAGCTCCATTTGACACTATTGACAACTCATTCTAAGGTCCATTTCCCCTCACTTTCCACGCTGAGATTTTCATAGATTCGATCAGCTGTGATATACACCTCCAAAGCTACGTCACATACAAGTAAAAAAAAAAATGCACATTTTTAGAACAAGGTCCAAGAGTATCATATTTTTAGTCTATCCAACGTTTTTATAATAACCTTCCTATGTAAAGACGCCAGTACAGCTAGCTATTAAAATTTGTAATTTTTTAAAATCGTTTATTTACTTTATATATAATTCATTAATAATCAACGTTGATTGGGAACAGCTCACTGCCCGGTAAGGACCAGGCCCTGGTTGACAGCGCGTTGTGCTTCTCGTGCGCTTCAAAGAGATGGCAGAACATCGTGACGGGGTCCACGAAGACTCCGACTCGATGCCTGCCAGGACCTAGGGTTATTCCAAAGAAATACCGTGGTCCTTGGCACACAGGCAAGTGAATGAACAAGGGTGGGTTTTAGTTCCTATCCGAAAAAACGAGGAAATTTGACAGTTTCGGGTAGCGTAGTCTCACTTTTCTGGATACGCCTGTAGGCCTAGTATGAGTTTTGATAGTTTTCAAAAACTATGATCGTCTCGTTTTGTTTCCATACATTGCACACGAGCGCCTCTAGCGGAAACTATTACTTACTAAAAATGGCAGTATGAGTTCAAATCGAATTAAACTATTCGATTACTTTGTAAGTATTCGAAAGGAAATGATAATTTGGCAGTATGAGTTACTACTTTGACATTACGTTTTTAGTATCTATCAACGAAAACGAACACTTGTATAGTTTATGTTGTCACCTATAAATTTTTAGTGAGTTGTTAAAACTTCTGAACATCAACAGAACACTAAGAAAAGCTCTGAAACATTATATAATGTACTAACGGCCGCCAGCGACTTCGTTCGCGTGGAGTTAGTTATGCTCCGCTCCTATTGGTCGCAGCGTGATGTTATATAGGCTAAAGCCTTCCGAGATTAATGGGCTATCCAACGTAAAAATATTTTTTCAGATCGGACCAGTAGTTTAGCAAACAAACTTTTCAGCTTTATATATAGTGTAGATGTAATCCTACCAAAACTAGAAATAAAATTCAATCGCATTAGGGACCAGCAGTTTTCACGTAGTACTTTAAGTAATTTTGTTATTTTTGCAGTATTCAGCTACTGTGTCTGGCTGAGTTCCATACCAGTTTCCATCAGTGTAATGACTACTCAATGGAATGAAAATGTTTTGAAGACATTTGGACAGACGTTGTTGTTTATGTGCGCCTGGTACATGCTGGAGCACATGAATTTGTATTGTATTGACTCAACCTTTTTAGGGTTCCGTAACCCTTATACATAGTTTCGCCAATTCTGTCTGTCTGTTTGTCTGTCCGTCCGCAGATAATCTCAGTGGTCAAATTTGGTACCAATATGTATATCAATGACGAAGTGTGAAAATAAAAAGAGGAAAATGTTTATTAGGGTGCCAGCCCCCACACACGTAAAGTGGACAATGAATCATCAAATGACCTCTCTCGTTCTGCACGGAGCGGAAGGGCGTACGTCTGATATATTGTTGGATATATGTATTTAAAAATTAATAGAGGAATACTAAAATCTAAAAGGATGAATATTTGCACTGGTCTGGACGTGCCTCGGAAAGCACGTTAAGCTGTTGGTCCCGGTTGCCATACGAACATTTAGTGGCAGTCGTTACGGGTTGTTGGAGCCCTCAAAAGTCTAACAATTGGTTTAACTGCAATGCTTAGATATCGCCTCCGGGTTGTGGAGGTCAAACGGCAGTCGCTTCACGGAAAATATCGAAGTCAAGCCAAAATCAGCAGTTAGACTGGTAAAGCGGACCCCAGACTCCAAAGCTGAAAAAGCTACAGATGCGACTGGGATTAACGCTGACATGATGATGATAAACAAGTGCTTGACCGCAATCCCGCCTGATGGTAAGCAGTGGTGCAATCTTTGATGGTAAAGCGCGCTAGTTTATTAAGCCTATTCGATCTAAAAACTTTGGGAGTAAGAAGGAAGACGGCTGTGGAGCGAGGTGATGCAATGTTGAACCCAACAACACGAACAACGATGCTACGCCTGATCCCTCAGGCGTAGCATCGTTGTTCGTGTTGTTGAGGTGTCGTGGAGGTCGTGGACCCTTCACGACCAAACTCCCGACACAACAATATTTGGCACATCGTACCCGGCACATATCACAACACAACTGCTCAGACCCGTCCTCCGTAAGGCTTCACCAGACATCATGCCGGAACACGACGAATCACTTGGCGGCAAGACTATATCTGGTGTGGTAACTTCTGCCGGCAGCCGATGTTATGGCCTGTTTGTGAAAATTGGTGTGATACACTTTACGTATATATTTATTGTATAATCTGTTTATATAGTACACTGTATACTGCCTACACTATTTGTGTCCTTCCCCATCAAAAGGTTGTGTTTAAAAGACCGCTCTTAGCGATAAGACCGTTCACATTGCGTCTCGAGGCATATAAATTAGCATAACGCAAATATTGTATACATGGCGGCTTTACCGTCTGATTACAATTTAAATGTCTTCAAGGCTAGAGTGAACAGGCTCTTAATAAACTAGTGCGCCGTACCATCAACGATTGCATCACTGCTTACCATCAAGCAGGATCACGGTCAAGAACTAGTTTATAACGTTTTAAGAAGAAAAAAAATACACACTAACTGTAACAAATTAATTATTTTCCATGAGCCAAATACAAACAACTATATAATGAGAGAATATATTTTTATTATAATAATCTGTACTAATATATAAAGCTGAAGAGTTTGTTTGTTTGTTTGAACGCTCTAATCTCAGGAACTACTCCTCCGATTTGAAAAAGTCTTTTTGCGTTGGATAGCCCATTAATCCACGAAAGGTTTAGGCTATATAACATCACGCTGCGACCAATACGAGCGGAGCATAACAAACTCCACGCGGACGAAGTCGCTGTCGGTCGCTAGTGGTAATATATCACTTAATGGAATGTTGCATATGGATTTAACTTCCGTATTGTACTTATGATTGAAATAGAAGGGCGCTAGGGCGCTTTACTATCAACGATCGCATCACTGCTTACCATCAGGCGGGATTGCGGTCAAGCGGTAGTTTATAATTTAATTTAAAAAAATATATATATTAATGAAACTCCTACATATTCGTCGTAAACTTAATAATTAATTGTGTATCGTCAATTTCTTCAAATCCGTCCATTTTAGTCCATAGCAGCTTTTTAACCTATATGTGAATGAGCTGATTGAGGAGCTTGGCAGCACCAGAGTCGGTTGCCATGTAGATGGTGTCTGCGTAAATAATATTAGTTACGCAGACGATATGGTGCTGTTAAGTGCGTCGGTCTGCGGGTTGAGGAAACTTGTGGCCTATTGTGAAAGATACGCAGAACAACATGGTCTGACGTATAATTCCAAAAAGACGGAAATCATGGTTTTTGAGGTTGGAGGAAAAAACACTAGTACTATACCACCCGTTACACTCAATGGAATACCATTGAAGAGAGTACATAGATTTAAATATCTGGGCCACTTATTAACCCCCAACCTCCAGGACAATGACGATATTGAACGGGAGCGGAGAGCGTTGTCGATTCGAGCGAACATTCTGGCCCGAAGGTTTGCACGTTGTTCCCTTCAGGTGAAGATCACACTCTTCCGAGCATACTGCACTTCTTTCTACACATGTAGCCTTTGGGCCAGATATACTCAAAAGTCGTACGGTGCTCTCCGCGTTCAATACAATAACGCGTTTAGGGTGCTGGTGGGGCTGCCTCGCTTCTGTAGCGCATCGGGGATGTTTGCTGACGCACACGTAGATTGTTTTTATGCGACAATGCGAAAGAGGTGTGCTTCTCTGGTGTGCAGGGTGCGGGCCAGCTCCAACAGTGTCCTGCGTATGATTGCTGGGCGTCTTGATTGCTCATACGTGAATCGTTGTTGCGCTTTAACTCATGGGGTGAAGCAGCGGTGACTCGTGTGCGTTTTTTGTATATTTTAGTATTAATTAAATTGTGATATGTTACTAACATAGTTTTAAGTATTACTAACATTATTGAGTCATGGTTACTCGAATAAAGAATTTATTATTATTATTATAGCGGAAATTCCTTCCCTTTTGAAGTACGTGGGTATACAACGTGTAACAAAAAGGGTATATACGAGTATATACCAAGGGCATGGCATCTTTAGATGATACCAAACGATATCGGAAGGGTTTCAACTCAAAATAAAATACTCAAAAAATTGGTACCAAATTTTCGGTTTCGTGTGTTTCTTAAAATCAAATCATAACAAACGTGGCAGCACACTACATACGTTAATAACTACTCGTTACCCGTCACGTTACTTGCCAAAATCCGATAAATGTCTTCAATATCTCTGTGCGACTAGTATGAGAGACGCCTATCACAGGCGGTGTTTTTCCTCATAACTTCCTAACATAAAGAGATAGGATTAAAAAACCCTTTCAATATCGTTTGATATCATGTAAAGATGCCATGCCTTTGTTATGTATATACCCTTTATGTTACACGTTGTATATATATTTACATTTGTCTTTTTCCTAGATGTTTCACAGCAGCTCTTAAAAAAGTAGGTTAATGACATGAAAGCATGTACAAATGAGGTAAATCTTCTTCATTGGTGCATAATCTGATTACCGTGATGAAAAAATAAGATCACATTTTTTTGTAGAGAAAAAATTAAATTGGTCAAGTGCGGTTGTAATGTGGTTTCGTTATACTATAAATGGATTATGGATGCCATTATATTGTAAGATCCTGAAAATTACGGTTTGTAGTTTTCTTTTTTTTTTACATATTATAAACCAGCGCTTGACCGCAATCCTGCCTGATGGTAAGCAGTGACGCAATCGTTGATGGTAAAGCGCACTAGTTTATTAAGAGCCTATTCACTCTAGCCTTGAAGACACTCAAATTGTAGTCCGACGGAGACACCGCCGCTGGCAAATTGTTCCAGTCCCTCGATGTACGCGGTATAAAGGAGGAGGCGAAGCGCTTCGTCCGGATCGTAGTGGTGTTAACAACGTAAGGGTGGAAACCAGCCGTACGACGGGTCGTCCGCTGGTGGAACGGAGATGGGGAATTAAATCATGCAATTCCCTCGCACACTCCCCGAAATGCATCCTATAGAACACCGAAAGGCTGGCTACTCTACGCCTGTGCTCTAGGCTTTGGAGACCAACTCGAGTTAGATCAGGGTCACCAATCAGCCTCCTTTTTCAGTGTTACAGGGAGTATCTGACATCGTAACGCAAACTTCGCGAAAAGGCTACACCACATGCTACTAATAAAATTATGATAGTCATTTACGAGTATGTCGTTAATGAGGGGTTACAGAAATCACAGTGTTTAAAAAAAAATGTCGGCTCAGTCTTTGAACGTTGCAAGCGTGCCGCCGTGCGTGTTTGTAGGTATGACGTTGACCGCTGATGTGAACTCTATTAAATCAGCTGATAGGATAATTTTTCTTGTTTTGTACATTGCGTTTTTTTGTGTAATTAGCGAATTAATTAATTTTTACTTTAAACTTTTATTAGGCTTTTTAAACGGTCTAAAGTGAAAAAAACTGGATATTTTTTATATCATGAAAAAGCCGATGAAAATTCCACCACTGGGGGGTTCAGAATAATGTACTGGATCCCCGGTACTCGTTTGTGCGTCGATGTCAGATACACCCTTTATATAATTAAGCTAAGTTATTTTATTTATTTATTATTATTCTTTTATATCACTTAATGAAATTTACTTTATGTACACTCGGCTGCATGTTACAGACAGAAAAGGACGGAAGATAAATGTTCATTTAGTTCTTTTTTTTGGGACAAAACCCGCCACACATTTCCCAACCCACTGCAACTCCTGAAAGCCAGAATCAACAGTGGAGACTGCCAGAAAAACGCCGAGCAATGAAGCTCGACGAGTCCCGGAGAAACGATTCAACTGTCTTGGGTCCCGCAACGAAATTAGTCAGAAAAGAATAGCGGAGGAGTAAGAAAAAAAATATTTTTTCCACTTTCCTCCATAACAAGCAGGAGACAGAACAGAACTAGGCCAATCGGCACAAAGGGACATTATTGCAACTGCGAGAAGCCCAGATTGCCAAGTACCACGGAATAAAATTTTATTAATTTCATTTAGTCCAGTCAAATTAGTGTAAAGATACGTCAATTTACGTCAAATTGATTTACAAGTTGTAGGTCGTAGGTTCGAACCCTATCAAGCGCTTTACTTTGTGTAAATTATTTCATCACCACTGCTCTCAAAACGGTTAAGGAAGACATCGTGAGGAAACCGGCATGTCCATGAGCCAAAAACTTTGGTAGATAACGGCCCATTCCCTCTCACCAAGAGGTGGCCTGTGTCCCAATAGTGGTAACATTATAGGCTGATTATCCTGTTATTTACAGTTACCATGTTTTTAACCACGTCTAAACTGTCAATAGAATACCTCAATTTGATAGGACGAAACTAATATAATAACAAAATTATATCAAAGAGGCACTTTTCGTTATTATAAGAACATTCGTAGACATGATCTGTCTTAATCCGAAAAAACACATGTGATTACCTTACATTTTGCCAACTTTGCTTTCGTTTTCACCTTTCTTCTCTCCTCCTGCATCGTATTCCTCACGACGCCAATGCCCACCAAATGCCAATGCCAATGCCTGTGACGAGCCAATGTTGGTGGCATTAAGGCTTATTTAATGCGTCGACAGCTTCGGTGGTGCGGGCACGTATCACGTATGGTGGACGAAAGGGTGGCGAAGCGCAACTTCTTCTCTGAGCTGGAGGAGGGCAAGTGAAAGCATGGCGGACAACTCCTCCGGTTCAAGGATGTCTTAAAACGACACATGAAGAGATGCAATATAGAACCCTCTGAATGAGAGCGTTTGGCAGCAAAACGGCCAGAATGGCGCAGAATGGTGTACGGACAAGTGCGTGAGTTTGAGGAGCAGCGCAAAGCTGACCTCGATGCCAAACGCGACCAATTAAAGGCTCGCCCACCTGCTGCCATCACATACAACTACGTCGACGGCGTGCTTACGTGCCCTCAGTGTGCACGAAGTTTCGCCGCCAAGATAGGCTACATAAGCCATCTTCGGGCGCATGAGCGCCAAATCATCGGCTAGGAGTCGAAGTGGTCGCCGTGGCCGAAATCGGACATCATCATCATCATCATTCCTCAGTGCTGAGGTATGCGAAGACCCCGTAGAAGAAGCTTTTCCCTGATAGTATACCTCCATTTGTGTGTATATTCTTAGTGTCATCTAGTGCGTGGCGTGTAGTTGGGTATCAAGTTTACAGCGAATCTGGTCAATCCATCTTGTCCTTTTCATAAAGAAATGCTCTTTGCAAAAGACGCACGGAACGTAAATTAGTGTGCTCGGTGTTAGGCAACAACATCAGTCGCCGGCATAAGTTACCACCCACCAGACAAAGTCTTGCCGCCAAGCGATTCGTCGTGTTCCGGCATGATGTCTGATGATGTCCGGAGGACGGGTCTGAGCAGTTGTGTTGCGATGTGTACCGGGTACGATGTGCCTAATGTTGTTGTGTCGGGAGTTTGGTCGTGGAGGGTCTCCAGATCATCCTCTTGCGCAGCATCGTTGGTCGTGTTGTTGGGTTAAACATTGCATCACCTCGCTCAACTGCCGTCTTCCTTCCTATTCACTCAGTTTTTTTTAATTGAATAGGCTAGTGCCTTTTACCATCAACAATTGCATCACTGCTTACCATCAGGCGGGATTGCAGTAAAGCACTAGTTTAAAACTAATTAAAAAAAAAAAATTGTTTTGATTTTGAACTAAAGTTAATCGGTACAATTGTCACAATTTGTATTTTAGGTAACAACAACCAGCGAATCATGAGATACAAATACTGAAGCGCACTTTGGAGAATGTCATTCTATCTATAACACTCCGTCCAAACCTCTGAGGAATGCTAAAAATGACGACACAATTTCCTTTCATTTTTACAGCTGTTACGTTCGTCGTGGGTACGATTCCTTGTTTTAGTTCCAAACAGCTTGCGTTAATTAAATGTCCACCGTTTTAGTTTGTTTATTTTGTAGTTTTCTTTTGTTTGTGTGTTGTTTTTTTTTGTACTCGGTGCAGTTGGTGAAATGATTTTAATCTAAGATGTTGTGTTTAATTTTTGGGAAGCAAGCACAATGCTGAGATGAAATAAAAAGGATTAAATGAGCTGCTGTTTTTAAGTATCTTCAAGGCACTGTGTACTTTATAAATAACGTAGACTATTTTGACGAGTCCAGGGCGTGTTATTTTAACTAGTGCTTCATCGCGATCTCGCTTGATGGCAAGCAGTGATGCAATAGTTGATGGTAAAGCGCGCTAGTTTATTATAAAAATCGGACCAATAGTTCCTGAGATTAGCGCGTTCAAACAAACAAACAAATAAACAAACTCTTCAGCTTTATACAATATGTAAAGAAAACCCTGTCCGATCCGTTAAGGTATTGTTAGGTATCGATAACTGATTCTACTAATGCCCACAAAGACAAGCTAAACTTAAAAAAAAAAAATCCCCCTAAAAAAAAATATTATTTCGCAAAAAGAGGTAACCTAACACATGTGCGGTGAGCAACCCCTTCCGCGTGCGGCGGGGGGCAGGGCACGCGGCACCTGTGACGTGTCGCGTCGCTATTCGCTTAAAATAATACCGGTGTTGTCACTTTTTTAAAAAATTACCAAATTTCGGGGAAATTGGAATTAATTCCCGGGAAAAAAGGATTATTTTAAAATTCATTAGTATTGTTACTATAATGATTATGTAAAATTTTATATTATATCTGGTCAAGTGTTTACCTAACCTTTATTATCCTTATGGGTCGGACAGGGTTTTCTTTACATATTGTATAGAGTAGTATAGATTTAAACTAGTATGATACACTTAAAGTATATATTTATTGTATAATCTATGTAAATAGTACACTGTAGACTACCTATATTATTTCCCTAGATCGATTTCTGTATATGCTATAGAGAATTAAAAAAAAGTAAGCTATTATAATATTTTTTATACCATAAGCTTCTACTTCGTTGTCCCATACCTAATACCCTTTTTTTTCAAGATAGGTATAAAATTTATACCTTAATTGATATTTAATATCAACCCATAAGTATAATTTATGTATGCTCATCAATTTCTCGTGATTACTAAGCCGATTTACTCAATTGGTATTTGGTAGAGGAAGCTCCCGCGGAGGTCCCGTGTTCATTTTGTTACTTTGGATTTTCTGGTTTTACAGCGTCGGTGGAGAGCGAATTGCGATTCGGATATCACAACCAGGGTTTATTGTACAAGAACACAGCCTTAGCACTAAAACAATCTGATCAAACTCGTAATTACTTTAATTTGCTACTTAGTGTCGCGACACATCTGCGGAACGTACGGCGCCGAAAGGGGAAGGAAGGGGGGGGGGGGCGCTTGTACATTAAAACGCATTTAATGTACAAGCGACACATTACGCGATGCGTTGCGCGACTGAAAGTTCGGCGCATCGCGCGCGTGGTGGTAACGAAGAGCGGCAACGTCTTCTAAGCCCTCTATCATCATTATCATCAGCGTTAATCCCAGTCGCATCCGAAGCCTTTTCAGCTTTGGAGTCTGGGGTCCGCTTTACCAGTCCAACTACTGATATGGCTAAACTTCGACATTTTCCGTGAAGCGACTGCCGTTGACCTCCACAACCCGAAGGCGACATCAAAGCATTGCAGTTAGACCAATTTTTGAATTTTTGAGGCTCCAACAACCCGTAACGACTGCCACTAGATGTTCGTATGGCAACCGGGACCAACGGCTTAACGTGCCCGAGGCACGACCAGACCAGTGCAAATATTCATATTCATGCATACAAATACTTGCACTGTGCGGGGATCGAACGCGCGCCACCTTGCGCAGCGGCCGCGTCCGCTACCGCTACGCCACGGAGGCTGTCGATCTTCTAAGCCCTCTATAATAGCTAATATTCTAATTAAGTTCATTTTTTTGGGCAATTCAGGTACGTCACAAAAACCGCACACCATAAAGTGTCGACACAGACAGACGAATGACGCCACGTAACTTACCGTCGCTTAGCGCGCTGAACAAGACGCCCCGATTTAAGCGTTTGGTTTGTTATAAAAACTGAATATTGCGACTGACACTTCAGCCGCTGAGCTTTCGGCGCCGTACGTTCCGCAGATGTGTCATTACACTTAGGCGCGAGTCGTAAGCGATCGTTTTCACCGCCATACGTTCAACTCTGAGTGCCTCTAGCCGATGACATCGAGAGCGCACTTTCAGGTTGCCACGAAAAAGTTCATGGTTATTTTTAGTATTGAGATTAGTACCGTAGTACTAATAATAATTTATTTGATTCACCAAATAAAAACTATTAACAAATTAAAATACAGCATTGAAATATTCATCGTTATCGCTGTCGACTGAGAGTAGCGGTGGAATAGTGGCCACCTTTAGCCAAACCAAAACTAAGTCGAACATTTTGAAAAGCAAAGTTTATTCTTCACCGATTCTTGGATTCCTATTACAATCGAGGACTTCTAAAAATTCTTTCTTATAACAAAAATGCTAGCTTCATTCCTCCTACGCCCTCCATCATACTTTTCGTATCCTTCATCATATCAATCAAATTAGTGGCCAAGACGTTAATATCCTGTAGCCCCACTGACCCAAATAGGGAAAACCAAGTAACATTCGCATTTGTACTTCATATTAATACCATGGAGAATAATAAATACTCACGTTGGCCAATTAAGCTCCCTCCTCTAATATCTGTAATAAGGTTTTATTAAATTATGCTGTAAGTGTGTGGGTGTTGACCCAGATGATGTGTCCAATGTCGATAGGCACCACTTTGATCAAGAGAGAAATTAGTGGTGGACTCCCATATTTTGGGTGTTTCAAATTCAAAATATTTGCTTGCCAGATCTCGTAACAGTATCTACAACCACCACATGCGAACCACGCGTCATAGTGACGTCACACGAATTCTACATCTCGCAAATAGAGTTTAACGTGCGTGCTGCGTGTGTAGCTTACATTATCATCATCATCAGCCTTTTTATCGTCCCACTGCTGGGCATAGGTCTCCTCTCATACAGAGTAGGATTGAGCGTAATCACCACGCTTGCTCAATGTGGGTTGGCCATTTCAGACTTAAAGTCCAGGTTTCCTTAAGATGTTTTCCTTTCTTTTTCAATCAGTCATCCAAGGTGTCCAAGATAAATAAATAAAATAAATACAGACAAATCACACAGATTGAGCTAGCCCCAAAGTAAGTTAGAGACTTGTGTTATGGGATACTAACTTAACGATACTATATTTATAATAGATACATACATATATAGAGACACATCCAAAACCCAGGCCAATCAGGAAAATACCGTTTTCCAGCAAGACCTGGCCGGGGATCGAACACGGGGCCTTCACGTCGCAGGCAGGCGTGTTGACCGCTGCGCAACAGAGGACGATGATATACTTAGGGTTGTTGGAGCCCTCAAAAGTCCAACAATTGGTCTAACTGCAATGCTCCAATATCGCCTTCGGAATGTGGAGGTGAGACGGCAGTCGCTTCACGGAAAATATCGAAGTTTAGCCAAATTCAGCAGTTACACTGGTAAAGCGAAGTGCCCGCCAGACATAACATCCGTCTGGTCAGAGGATTCTCCCTTTTCTATGGAGGATAAGTTAACTTTACTCCCTGTTCCTCTTCTTTAATTTTAATGTAAAAGTTATTTGGATTCTGTTTGCATGACATGTTTTGATGACACGATTGGTCCAGTGGGTGAGCGACCGACTGCACGAAACAAATATCTGTATGGTCTACAGAAAGTTGTTCCGGGTCTGGCTGTTTGTGTTTGTGCTATTAAATGTTTGTAAATGAACGACCACAGTACAGGAGTGGTTAATAGTCTTTTTTTTTCTTTTTTAAAGGCAAACGTGCTAGTTACTATTGTCAATAACAAAAAATATACTTTCAAGTTACTCCTGACAGCCTCCTTGGTGTAGCGGTAGCGGACGCGGCCGCTGCGCAAGGAGGCGCGGATTCGATTCCAGCACAGTGTAAGTATTTGTATGCATGAATATGAATATTTGCACTGGTCTCGTCGTGCCTTGCAAAGCACGTTAAGCCGTGGGTCCCGGTTGCCATACGAACATCTAGTGGCGGTCGTTACGGGCTGTTGGAGCCCTCAAAAGTCCAACAATTGGTCTAACTGCAATGCTTCGATGTCGCCTTCGGGTTGTGGAGGTCAGACGGCAGTCGCTTCACGGAAAATGTCAAAGTTTAGCCATATCAGCAGTTGGACTGGTAAAGCGGACCCTAGACTCCAAAGCTGAAAAGGCTTCGGATGCGACTGGGATTAACGCTGGGATGATGATGATACTTTCAAGTTACTCCTTCTCTGTATGAGAGGAGACCTGTGCCCAGCAGTGGGACGATAAAAAGGTTGATGGTGATGATGATGATACTTTCAAGTTCGGACAGATTATAAAAATCGACTAACATTTATTAAGAATGTCACAATTTAGAGGTAATACCTACTCAAAATCTAAAATGGCATTCAGTATTAATCGCGCATGAATCCATACTAATATTATAAATGCGAAAGTAACTCTGTCTGTCTGTCTGTTACGCTTTCCCGCTTATGCCTCTCAACGGATTTTGATGAAATTTGGCACAGACAAAGGACAAAGAAAAAAAGAAGAAAGGACTACCTTTTATTTTGATATTCCCGAGGGAAATCTAAAAGCTCGATATAACCGATTTCCACGCGGGCGAAGTCGCGGGCGGAAAGCTAGTGTACATATATTTTGTAGTTGTTTTATATTATATTGTATTGCTAACATACTGTGTTGGGGTTTTTCGCCGTTGACGATACCCCAGAGTTGTTGTAGGTAATGAGTCACACTAAAACCACCAGTATTGAGCCGCACTTGTTTATTTACACCTGACCGCGTGACGGAGGTATATTTACGACTGTTTTACATTGTGTTGAAGTTTATTCTATAAAGAATAGTATTTTGCTGTATGGGCATTATTGGCTCGTACATACTGATATTCTTTATAATCTTGAACAAGTGCGGCGTACAAATTCATTACATTATTCAAATTCAAATATACATTCGAAACATTTGTTCTATCCATAAGGTACAATGTTATCCTCAGAATTTATCGATGAATTCTCGAAAATTTATAGCAACTGAAACGATTTCAACCGAACTACATTTCGACACGATGACTATTAAATCGATTGTCCTATGCATAGTCCCACACACGAAGACAATGCCCTCAAAATTTATGATAATTCAAAGTCGATTTGGTTTTAAATCGCTATTGAATATGAACTTGGGTATCCTAAAACTGACCTTCGTTCCATAAATTAAGAAAAAGTTATTGGTTAATCATATTTTACCAAGTTTTAACACTTATTGAAAACAAAACATTAATAGGTAAGACACAGAATGTAGTAGACCCTAAACAGTATGCTTTTATTATTATTTTTTTCTTTTTTATCTTTAGGACCGAGACAAAAACAAAATTCTTTGTTTTTTTTTTTTTTTTTTTTTTGAATTCAGCGCATCCAGATCTATATAATTATCTATAGTGGTGAGGGTTTTGAGCAACTTCGGGCACATACATACAGACAGACATACAAACATACGCACTTTATATTAATGGATTTTAAGGGACTTTTGAACACAGTTCACGTCAGTCCCATCATAAACTAATCTTAAGTTACATAACAAAACTAACCTATTTATATCTAATTCTCTAATTATTCTATTTCTCTCAGACTCGTTCCTGACACACTCCATCAAAAGATGCTGCACATCTTCTCTCTTGTTGCAAACCTCGCAATTAGGTGAACGAACTTTTTGCATTAGATACGCAAAGGCTCTCAGTGGCATGTGTCCGGAACGAACCCGATGAGCAGTTACTATAGTACTACGGCCAATGATATTACTAGCAAACCATGGGATACGAGGAGGTTCGTTTTGTATAATTTTGTACCAAATTCCTTTTAATTTAGACTCTTCATTAAAGTAATCTTTCCATTTATTATAGCAAAAGTCAGCTAGAAAAAACAATTTAATATATTGAACAGACACAGTTTTCAAAGGAGATGTTTCATTTTGGGCCTCCACTATGTACGCTATATAGATGAAAAGGAAAAAAAATAAAAGATTTTCATAAAAATACTACTAAATTTATTTGAATAAAAATACAAGTATATATGATTATTTATTTGAAACGTTTTTTAGTGAGATAACCCTTTATTAAGGCAGCCATGACAGTGGTTATGACGTTTGATTGGCGACTTTGACAGTTCTTTTTTCCCGTTGTGTTCGTGTCGAGTGTTGATTCGAGTTGTTTGTGTTTATTTAATGGATGTTCGGAATTCAAGTTTTGTTTTTTTTCGCAGTCATATGGAAGATACGATAGCCTTAGATACATGACACGTCAATCAAATGTCACCGTCAAAATCTTATTTCGCTTATTGCTGACCAGCAATGGTAATACCATAACATTAATAATACCATATTTATTAGTAGTTGTGTTGCACTCCTTGGCCAAATTAAATTGATCTTTATAAAAACTAAGCCAAAATATAGGAAATTAATATTAAAAACAGTTAACTATAGCGTAACTATACCTAGCATTAAGTGTACAATGTACTGGCCCAGGCTCCATACATTTCTGAAACATCTCCTTTATAGTCATAGTGTGTTACGCAATTGGATACTGAGATCATCAAAAGTTGCCTACCATCCGAGTCATTCCTACCAGAATCTCAGAAAACTGAATAACAAAATAACAACTAGGGAAAGATGAAATGAAGCCAACGTAACATTACTACTGGCTATATTCCCCCCTTTTATCTGGCATGGCGACACGGTGTCTGACGACAATTTCATGTTTTTGCTTCAGCTATAGTTTCTCGAAGGTTGCTATAATTTACGTAGTTTGATTTTGAGGTCACTCGGTTATGAATTTATTGGGGTATTTGATATAGGTCAAGGTTATTTTTGTCTTTATTTTATTAAGTGACTTTTACCTGCTGTGTATGCCATTCACATCATGCATCGAGGGACTGGAACAATTTTCCAGCGGCGGTGTTTCCGTTGGACCGCAATTTAAGTGTCTTCAAGGCTAGAGTGAATAGGCTCTTAATAAACTAACGCGCTTTACCATCAACGATTGAATCATTACTTACCATCTGGCGGGATTACGGCCAGGCACTGGTTTATAATTAATAAAAATAAAAAAAAAAAACTTTGCAGGCGGCCTCTAAACTAGTATGGCCAATATATGATGGAAAATATCAACATGATACCTATTTGTTTGCAACTCGTTTATCAATTCTTCTCTTTCAGACTGAAATCAAACATTTTTCTTTTGAGCCTATAGAGGTCCACTGGTGGATAAAGGCCTTGCCCAAGGCTTTCATTCCATTGGGGGCCATTGCCATAGTCCCCCCTCATGCCCACTTTGGGGATCGCAGTAATTTGTTATTCCACAGGATAAGCGCTGCTGCCCGCTTCCCTGGTGAGAGTTTTCTTAGTCACCTCTTATGACACCCACGGGAGGATATGGGATAGTACTATTCTATTCCCAGTACCACACGGGTGAAAATAATTCATAAAACGGGTCAAAATAATTAAATTAAACATATTTCGTCTATAAATGTGAGACATACACCGGCGTTAAGTACATCTCACAGTTTGGTGAATCAAGGTCAAGGTTTATAGAAGTTTTGGATGTAATTCTATGTGATTTATGATTGATTGGTAGGTCAGGCCTGTTAAGACCTACATCACAAGTATCAGCTTAGGAACAGATCTTTACCACCTCGCCTTTCCCTTTGGCGTCAAATAGACGTCCACGTTACATAGGAGCATCAGAAGCCCCGGCAAGACAATTAATATCTATGTACAACATGAAAAGAAAGCCCCGTCCGACCCATAAGGATAATAAAGGTTAGGTAAACACATGACCAAATAAAGTATGAAATTTTACATAATCATCATAGCAAAAATACTAAAGAATGTTGAAATAATATTTTTTCCCCGCGGATTTCAATTTCCCCAAAAATTGGTAATTTAAAAAAAGCGACAACACCATTTTTGACTGTATTATTACGAGTGAATAGCGATGCGACCGCGTGCCCTGCCTCTCTTCGCCCACGCATGTATTGCCTACCGCACATGTATTAAGTTAGGTACCTCTTTTTGCGAAATAACATTTATTTTTTTAGGGGGACTTTTTTAAGTTTAGCCCGGCTTTGTAGGCATTAGTAGAATCAGTTATCGATACTTAACAATACCTTCACGGATCGGACAGGGTTTTATTTACATATATTATTGTATAATAATAATCAATATTACGGTCTCCTGGGATAAATCTATTATGTATGACGGGAGCTAATGAACTGTAATATAATATAGTACTAATTGATTGATAACTTAATGCATGTCGGTCTTCTTGGTAACGTCATAAATTTGAATGATGAGAAATCTCCTGAATCAAAATCAAAGAGATAAGAAATTAAATTTAGTTACTTTTTTTTTTTATTAGTTAGTTAGTCGCTAGTTTATTAAGAGCCTATTCACTCTAGCCTTGAAGACACTCAAATTGTAGTCCGACGGAAACACCGCCGCTGCCAAATTATTCCAGTCCCTCGATGTACGCGGTATAAAGGAAGAGGCGAAATGCTTCGTCCGGATCGTAGTGGTGTTAACAACGTAAGGGTGGAAACCAGCCGTACGACGGGTCGTCCGCTGGTGGAACGGAGATGGGGGAATTAAATCATGCAATTCCATCGCACACTCCCCGAAATGCATCCTATAGAACACCGAAAGGCTGGCTACTCTACGCCTGTGCTCTAGGCTTTGGAGACCAACTCGAGTTAGATCAGGGTCACCAATCAGCCTCTTTGCACGTCTCTCCACTGAATCCAAAGTGGCCAGGTGACACTTGGCAGCACCAGCCCAAATGTGGCTGCAGTACTCCACACACGAACGGACCTGTGCTTTGTATAACATTAGAAGCTGCCCAGGCCTGAAGTACTGCCGGACCTTTACGATAACGCCAAGTTTCCTGGCAGCTACTTTAGCCTTGGACTCAATGAACCGCCCAAAGTTAAGGTCCGAGGAAATCTCAACTCCCAAAAGCTGAAGGCGGTCGGAACACTCCAAGGACACATTCCGGAAAGTAGGAGCCAAGGTGAACGGGCTCCTTTTGGCGGTGAAAAGACACGCCTGTGTTTTGGCGGCATTGAATGCTACAAGATTGGCATTGCCCCATTCGGAGACTGCCTGCAGTGCAACACTCGTTCGCTCAACCAAAAAAACAAAAAAAACCTATGCTAGTTACATCTAGAAGCATCTTTTTGAGCATTTAATTTGCTTGTGTGAAAATGTTCCGCCCTTCCTCGGTCTTCAAAGCCTAGACACAGGCGTAAAGCAGCCAGCTTTTCGGTTTTCTACAGGATGCATTTTGGTGAGTGTGCGAGGGAACTGCAAGATTTAATTCCCCTATCTCCGTTCCACCATCGGATGAACCGACGTACGGCGAGTTTCCACCCTTACGTTGTTAACACCACTACGATCCGGATGAAGCGTTTCGCCTCCTCTTTTATACCGCGTACATCGAAGGACTGGAACAATTTGCCAGCGGTGGTGTTTCCGTCAGACTACAATTTGAGTGTCTTCAAGGCTAGAGTGAATAGGCTCTTAATAAACTAGTGCGCTTTACCATCAGCGATTGCGTCACTGCTTACCATCAGACGGGATTGCAGTCAGGCGCTAGTTAATAATAATAATAAAAAAAAAAAAATTATTTCATATAATTTTGTCTTATTTTGTATGTCATCTATTTGCGCATAGAAATGCCTGTATTTGAAGGCTCTGCTGTTCCCGTACGTACACAATTTGAGTGTCTTCAAGGCTAGAGTGAATAGGCTCTTAATAAACTAGTGCGCTTTACCATCAGCGATTGCGTCACTGCTTACCATCAGACGGGATTGCAGTCAGGCGCTAGTTAATAATAATAATAAAAAAAAAAAAAATTATTTCATATAATTTTGTCTTATTTTGTATGTCATCTATTTGCGCATAGAAATGCCTGTATTTGAAGGCTCTGCTGTTCCCGTACGTACACAATTTGAGTGTCTTCAAGGCTAGAGTGAATAGGCTCTTAATAAACTAGTGCGCTTTACCATCAGCGATTGCGTCACTGCTTACCATCAGACGGGATTGCAGTCACGCGCTAGTTAATAATTAAAAAAAAAAAATTAATAGTTTATTTCATATAATTTTGTCTTATTTTGTAGGTATGTCATCTATTTGCGCATAGAAATGCCTGTATTTGAAGGCTCTGCTGTTCCGTACGTAGTACGTAAGCAACAAAAAGAGAAATGAGAGAAAACAAAATAAAATACAATTTACTGTATGAATGCGTTTGTGTGTGTGTGTGTTGAGGCGTGTGTGTGCGTGTGTGTGATTTTGTTAAACAAACGTTTTTGTTACTTAAGATAATTAAAGGTAATTAAAAACAGAAAATAATAATCTAGAATCAATAAATATATTAGTATATTTGGAGATGTCATTTGATAATTTCCCATCCCAACAAAAGAAAGGCCATTACGACTGGTATCATACTGTATAATGGTCCACAAAGACCGATGCCCGAAACCGTGGTTCGAAACAGATGCCGTGGCTCCTAGCCACAGGCAAGTGAAGGAATACGGGTGGGTTTTTTTACTGTCTGTAAAAGTCTGACACGCCTTTGTTTTGGGATGGAAAATCATCGAATGACCTCTCCCGCTCTGGGCGGAGCGGAAGGGCGTGTCAGACTTTTACGGACTAAAACCCACCCGTGTTCCTTCAGTTGCCTGTGCGCCAGCGCCACGGTTTCTTTTTTAACCAACCCGCAACCCTGACCCAGGAGGCACCGGCTTCGTGGACCCCGTCACGATGTGCTGACATCTCTTTGAGTTTGACATATTCTTCTGCTCCGCCCAGAGCAGGAAAGGACATTTGATGACCTCCCATTTAAAAGAAGGGTCCACAGTATATTTTTTCAAACAAGCCGCAGCACATATGTAATTCATCATGAATGTTCAATTCTTGCAATCAGAAATACCACGGTGACTAGCAAAATAGCTTGTTATGCAAAGTAGTACCTTATCTCGATCGTAACAGAGTTGTAAATAACTTGTGTATACTATACTGCGCCCAGTCACGAGACTGTATGCAAATTTAAATTTGAATGGATTTATATTTGCTTGTAGAACTGAACGTAAAATTAGGCCTTTTGATAATATTTTTGTGGATTTTTTAATTGGGTATACCTAAATGAAAAAGAAATATTTATTATTCCTTTTTAGGGTTCCGTAGCCAAATGGCAAAAAACGGAACCCTTATAGATTCGTCATGTCTGTCTATCCGTCTGTCCGTCCGTATGTCACAGCCATTTTTATCCGAAACTATAAGAGCTATACTGTTGAAACTTGGTAGGTAGATGTATTCTGTGACCCGCATTAAGATTTTAATGCAAAAATAAAAAAAAATATTGGGGACTTCCCATACTTAGAACTGAAACTCATTTTTTTTTTCATCAAACACATACGTGTGGGGTATTTATGGATAGGTCTTCAAAAATGATATCGAGGTTTCTTAAATATTTTTCCAAACCGAATAGTTTCCGTGATAGACGCTCCCAAAGTGGAAAAAAGTCTAGTCGTAGTAGTCTTCTAAAATAAGAAAATGAAAAATCTTAAAAATACATATGATGTACAATACTATAAAAACTACCAACGGAAATTGTTTTGAACGAAATCTAGTAAGTAGTTTTTTTTTTAATACCTAGTAAATCGGAAACCGCTTATTACCGCGTAATCTTTCATAAAAATAACTTAAATCCTTTAATTTCATAAATCAATAGTACGGAACCCTTTGTGTGTGAGTCCGACACGCACTTGGCCGGTTTTTTATATATGACTTCAGCGAAGGCGGAGCGATAGAGTCGTCACCAATCCAGCTTAATGGTAAGCAGTGATGCAATCGTTGATGGTAAAGCGCGCTAGTTTATTAAGAGCCTATTTACTTTAGCTCAAGGCTAGAGTAAATAGGCTCTAAACACTTAAATTGTAGTCCGACGGAAACACCGAAACCTAATTGCTAGCGGCGAGCCGCTAGCAAATTGTTCCAGTCCCTCCGTGTACGCGTTATAAAAGAGGAAACGAAACGCTTCGTCCGGATTGTAGTGGTGTTACCAACGTAAGGGTGGAAACTCGCCGTACGACGGGTCGTCCAATGGTGGAACGGAGATGGGGGAATTAAATCATGCAATTACCTCGCACACTTACGAAAGTGCATCCGAAAGGCTGGGAAAACACTAGGATTACTTAGTTCACATGATTCAGGCTATAGATTGACGAGCGAAGGGAGACGTGTTTATAAATTTGCGCTAATATTCTCAAAAAAGCAAGCCTCTTAAATGTATACATAAGTATCCAAAATAATCCTAAAAGAATTCTTAGATCTAGACATATAACGTACTAATTGGTCAAATGGGTCCTGAACTCACAATTTGACCTAAGTGCTTCAGCGCGTAGCAATTCGGTTATACGCTACGAAACCGTAGCTGCTAAAGCAATTTGTTCGTAGCAACGTTATCGATTGGCCTACGCTCTCGTAGCAATATCATGCCATTAGCTACGCCGTAGAGATATCACCGCGTCCACTACGACGTAGTAATATCAACGTGTCAACTACGTCGTAGCAAAGATAGATGTTTAGAATCGTTATGGTTATCACATTGTTAGGTTATTTTTGTTTGCAATAATATAAAAAAAAATATTTCGTGTCTTAAAATTTTATTAGTTATTCTTGAGAAATAAATACTTATGTATAAGTATGTGATACTTTTTGCCAATATTTCTTTGTCAAACCCACTCTGGGTTTATATTTATAAATATATGTTACTAATTCTACTAATATTCGCTTCTACAAGTCTTTAGTCTATGCCATAACAGAAATATTCGTAATCTAGTTATACAACAATTAGCAACACGATAACGAACCGTGGGGATCGCTTTCTCGTTTATTATTTGTTTGAGTAGACAGTATGACGCAATTCACTGGTTGAGATTCAATGGAGCTACCCGGTAGAATTTGAGCTGAAGATATTTATGACACAATTTTTATTTGAAGAATACAATCATCATCATCATCTCAGCGTATAATCCCGGTTGCATCCGCGGCTTTCGCGTTGGAGCCCAGGGTCCGCTTTCCTACAGTAACTCCTCCATTTTGCACGATCTTTGGCATCCCGTGGTGTGAGTTTGTTGGCACGCATGTCATCTCTTACAACGTCAAGCCAGCACTTCTTTGGTCTACCTCGCTTGTTTCGGCCCGGCCGAGGCGCCATGGCAAGACATTTGTTACCTACGTAACATGCCGGTTTTCGTAAGACGTGGCCGTACCAGCGTAGGCGACTCTCTTGCAGTTTGTCTGCTATGTCACGGACACGGAGACTGCCACGGATGCGGGAGTTCCTGATGCGGTCTTTCCGCGTAACTCCACACATCCACCGCAGCATATTCATCTCCGTGACACGTAGCTCCTGCTTGTGTCGCTCAAGCACAGGCCACGCCTAACTGCCATACAGGACAACAGGTCTAATGATGGTTGTATAGACCTGCCCCTTAAGCTTAACCGGCATTTTGGGGTCACAAATGACACCTGTCACCTCACGCCATTTCGCCCAAGCTGCGAAAATACGTGCCTTGACGTCGCAATCAATGTCGCCGGACGCGTGAAGCACAGACCCCAAGTATTTAAACTGGTCCGTGCACTCGACCATGTCTCCGCCTATGCACACAGATATAGGGTCTGTCGTGTTACTGGCCATCTACACCGTCTTCGCCACATTGAGCTTAAGACCTCCGCTCTCAAGCGAGTTCTTCCACACAATCACCAGACGCACCAACCGTTTCCTGTCCGCGTCTGCCAGCGCGATATCATCAGCATACATGAGCAGCCAGGGAGGTTGCTCATATGAATTCTTAATACTGTCTGACACGGCGTCCAATATCACGCTGAACAGAAACGGACTAAAGACGGATCCCTATTTCCCTATTTGAAGTATACATATTAAATGTTGTAGGTCGTAGGTTGGAACCCCACCAGGCGCTTTCATCATCATCATCATCACTTCAGCCACATGAAGTCCACTGCTTGATTTATGCCTCCCCCAAGGTTTTCCAAAAAGAACGGTAGGACGCGACCTGCATCCAGCGCTTCCCTGCAATTTTGGTCAGGTCATCCGACCACATAGTCGGTGGATCTCCGACGCTGCGCTTGCGCGTACATGGTCGTCTTTCTGCCCTTAGGGCATCGGCTCTACGAGCTATGTGCCCTGCCAACTGCCACTTCAAAGAGCTTACCCGCTGGGCTATGTCGGCGATTTTAGTTCAGGCGCTTTACTTTGTGTAAATTATTTCATCACCACTGCTCTCAATATGGTGAAGGAAACCATAGCGGAGAAACCGGCATGTCCTAGAGGCAAAACCTCGAAGACATGTGACGTATACCAAACTGCGCTGGGTCCGTGTGGTAGATTACAGCCCTTACCCTTTCGTCTAGAGGAGGTCTGTGTCTCAGGAGTGGGGTCATTATAGGCTGATTATGTTAGGGTAAGCGTATTCGTGGTGACGTAGTTGTTAAAACACCAGCCTCTCAAGTATGAGTGTGCGGGTTCGATTTCAGGTCAGGCAAGTACCAATATAACTTTTCTAAGTTATATGTACTTTCAAAGTATATCTTGGACACTAACGACTGATTAAAAGGTAAAGGAAAACTTCTTGAGGAAACCTAGACTTTAAGTCTGAAACCAGCAAGCGTGGCGATTACGCTCAATCCTTCTCTGTGTGAGAGGAGACCTGTGCCCAGCAGTGGGACTATAAAAGGTTGATGATGATGTGTATAAAGTCTATAACCGCACCCACGATACAGGAGAAATTCCTAGTGTGTTTACCTTGTGTGAGTCTTGCCGCCAAGAGTTTCGTCGTGTTCCGGCATGACGTCGGGTGAAGCCGTACGGAGGACGGGTCTTTTTTTTTTAATAATTATAAACTAGTGCTTGACTGCAATCCCGCCTGATGGTAAGCATTGATGCAATCATTGGTGGTAAAGCGCACTAGTTTATTAAGCCTATTCACTTAAAAAACTATGGAATATAAGGATGACGGCAATTGAGGTGATGCAATGTTAAACCCAAGACCAACACGACCAAACGATGCTGAGCTAGAGGGAGATTGATCTGGAGACTCTCCTCGACCAAACTCCCGACACAACAACATTTGGTGCATCGTACCCGCCACACAACGCAACGCAACTGCTCAGACCTTTTTACATGTCTTGTTGTGCAGTTTAGTCATCGAGGGTCAGATGGCGCTCCCTCTCTCTGGCCCTCCCTCTGGCGCAGTGTCATTGGTCTGGTTGATGGGTTTAATATTGCATCACCTCGCTCAACTGCCGTCTTTCTTCCTATTCACTCAGTGTTTTTGAGTGAGTAGGCTCAATTGATAAAACTAACGCGCTTTACCATCAACAATTGCATTACTGTTTACCATCAGGCGGGATTGTGTTCAAGCACTAGATTATAAAAACTTCTCAGCTTAGTTCAGAAAGAGGGGAAAATATGCAAAAAGAAGGTTCCCTTCAAAAGTATACTAAAGAAAATAAAGACAAGTGTATTGGATGTATCACTTACAAAGTTGTCATTTATCCTCTGAAAGAAAATAAAAGAATTCTCTGACATCTTACCGAAACAATAGGCAATCTATCAAACAATTACTAATATCGAGACAACAAAAATAACTTGGGCGAACCGTTTCTTATAAAGGCAAAGTTACATTAAGAAGGTATTGTAACATTTGTCTTAACCATCAATTGGTAAAATAATAATGAAACTGATTCTTATAACGAATGAAAAAGTTTTTATTGGGACTAGTGCCGGAAGATCATAAAAGTGAAATAAATAAAAAAAAAAATTACAATATGTAAAGAAAACCCTGTCCGACCTATCCAAATAAAATATAAAATTTTACATAATCAATCGTTTTTTTCTGCGAATTAATTCTAACTTCCCCAAAATTGGGTAATTTATTAATAAGTGACAATATCTTTTTTAATGTTATTATTATGAGCGAATAGCGATGCGACTGCGCGCCGCGTGCCATGCCCCCATTCGCCCGCGCATGAATTGCCTACCGCATATGTGTTTATTTAGCTCCTTTTGCGAAATAATATTTATTTTTTTAGGGTTTTTTTTTAACTTTAGCCCGGCTTTGTATGCATTAGTAGGACAGAGTTTTCTTTACATATTGTATAGGCAATAAAAAAGTTGGATCTGCAAATGTTATAATATTATCAGATCACCTTCGCTGCAATGTACCTTGATAGCGTTATCCTCCTTCAGGTGTCTACGAACTTTGCCCAAACATCAAGGGTGAAATATACTTTTTTATAATATGGATGTTTCCTGGGTAAAAAAAAATGATTCTATTTAGTCTGTCATTCAGATTATTGAAAAATATTGGATACGTATATTTTGTTTTATCAAATCAATAAAAATTGACAAATATAAAAGGCATCAAAGATCAGGACTGGTGGCTGGTGACGTCATTGTTCGCTAAAAATTGTAGCGCGCAGTGACGTCACACGAGTTTTCCACGCACTGTGTCTTCTTAATTTTTTGTTTATATGAAAAAAAAAAAATACGTGTCTAGTATTTTTCGGAAATCTGACTGACGGACTAATTAGTTTTTTTTCAAGTCAACTACCCTTTTATAAACTAGTGCTTGGCCGCAATCCCGCCTGATGGTAAGCAGAGATGCAATCGTTGATTGTATAAAGCGTGCTAGTTTATTAAGAGCCAATTCAATAGTCTTGAAAACACTTAAATTGAGTCATACGGAAACACCGCCATTGGTAAATTGTTCCAGATTCTTCGTCAACGAAATTCCTTACGTATTTTTAACGGTTCAGTAATGTCATTTTATGATTAATCGATTGGGTATCTACTCATATCAAAGACTAAAATTAAAATTAGACCACCTCTTTTCATCACTATTAATACCGAGATACGACTAACTCCTAAAACACAATATACATTGCGCTACCATAACACAATGATCCAATTACCGCCCCAGCATACCCGAGAATAGTTGAGCTAGCTCAAAACGCGCCCGTTCATTATACATTCTCGTTAGCATGGCAAAATTTAAGGGTAAGTCCGAGTACTATTCTAGTAATGAGTTCATGTGAATGCTTCTCTGTATATGTTTTTGGAACAGTATTTAGGAGCTTGTGTCCGAAAATGGTGCATTAAGTGAGGGGAATTGTCAGAGAAACATAAGCTTTAAACCTAATCGATTTGTTTATTTGGTTTTGCTGACCATTGTTTACATCATCGTATTTGAATGTTTTACTCGGTGGTAGGCCATAACATCGGTTGCCGGCAGAAGTTACCACCCACCAGACAAAGTCTTGCCGCCAAACGATTCGTCGTGTTCCGGCATGATGTCTGGTGAAGACGTACGGAGGACAGGTCTGAGCAGTTGTGTTACGGTGTGTGCCGGGTACGATGCGCCAAATGTTGTTGTGTCGGGAGTTTGGTCGTAGAGGGTCTCCAGATCAATCTCCTTCTGGCGCAGCATTGCTGGTCGTGTTGTTGGGTTTAAGATTGCATCACCTCGCTCAACTGTTGCCTTCCTTGCTATTCAATAAGTTTTTTAAGAGGAAATGCTTAATAAACTAGCGCGCTTTACCATCAACGATTATATCAGTGCTTATCATCAGGCGGGTTTGCACTAGTTTTTAACAGTGGCGTGGTAGCGTCTCATATATGTGTATCATATATAAGTCCCGTATGGTACCCGGCATAAAATAGTACCATCCCATATCCTCCCGTGGGTGTCGTAAGAGGCGACTAAGGGAACTCTCACCAGGGAAGCGGGCAGCAGCGCTTCTTCTGTAGAATAACAAATTACTGCGATCCCCAACCCGCTAGCCAAGCATGGGGATTATGGCAATGCCCCAATGTAATGAAAACCTTGGGGGAGGCCCCTGGACAGGAGCGGACTTCTATAGGCTGAGTAAAAGATATCATATTTGCAGATATCGACGTCGACAGATGGACGCTCTTGGTCAATATTTGTACAATTGCTTTGCGAATGTATCAGGAACAAAATAAAATGGCGGCGTTAGTTCAGTTTTTGGCCTCGCGCCAAAAGATATACAGCTATAAGAAGATTTGATTTTGTTAATGGGTCTAGAGTTTTTCAAATGCATTTAAGATATTGCGTACTTTCCTCAAGAACATGTATCATTGTCCATAAATCACCGTAAAAGTTTTGTGCTGTGGAAATTTGAATTTTTTAATTATTATATGTATATATATTTTTTTATATATTATAAACTAGCGCTTGACCGCAATCCTGCCTGATGGTAAGCAGTGACGCAATCGTTGATGGTAAAGCGCACTAGTTTATTAAGAGCCTATTCACTCTAGCCTAGAAGACACTCAAATTGTAGTCCGACGGAAACACCAAATTGTTCCAGTCCCTCGATGTACGCGGTATAAAGGAGGAGGCGAAACGCTTCGTCCGGATCGTAGTGGTGTTAACAACGTAAGGGTGGAAACCAGCCGTACGACGGGTCGTCCGCTGGTGGAACGGAGATGGGGGAATTAAATCATGCAATTCCCTCGCACACTCCCCTAAATGCATCCTATAGAACACCGAAAGGCTGGCTACTCTACGCCTGTGCTCTAGGCTTTGGAGACCATCTCAAGTTAGATCAGGGTCACCAATCAGCCTCTTCGCACGCCTCTCCATCGAATCCAAAGTGGCCAGGTGACACTTAGCAACACCAGCCCAAATGTGGCTGCAGTACTCCACACACAAACGGACCTGTGCTTTGTATAACATTTGAAGCTGCCCAGGTGTGAAGTACTGCCGGACCTTTGCGATGATGCCAAGTTTCCTGGCAGCCACCTTGGCCTTGGACTCAATGAACCGCCCAAAGTTAAGGTTCGAGGAAATCTCAACCCCCAAAAGCTGAAGGCGGTCGGAACACTCCAAGGACACATTTCGTAAAGTAGGAGCCAAGGTGAACGGGCTCCTTTTGGCGGTGAAAAGACACGCCTGTGTTTTGGCGTGTCGTGGTGGCCTAGTGGTTAAAACACCAGCCTCTCAAATATGAGTGCGCGGGTTTGATTCCAGGTCAGGCAAGTACCAATGTAACTTTTCTAAAGTTATATGTACTTTATAAGTATATCTTGGACACCAATGACTGAAGGTGAACGAAAACACCTTGAGGATACCTGGACTTTAAGACTGAATTCGCCAATCCGCATTGAGCAAGCGTGGTGATTACGCTCAATCCTTTTCTGTATGAGAGGAGACCTGTGCCCAGCAGTGGGACGATAAAAAGGTTGATGATGATGATTGTTTTTATTTTCATTGTGTTAAAAATACACCTATTTGACTTACACTTACTACCAATAGTATGTCGCTATGAGGAACCTGGCTCAAAGCTACGCTGCGTCTTCCGGTCCGGTACTCCCCCACTCCAGAATTTTACTGCCCCATCGGCCATCGGATCTACGAGCAATGTGCCCCGCTCACTGCCACTTAATTTTAGCGACTCGAAGAGCTATGTCAGTGACTTTGGTTCTACTTCTGCGGATCTTCTCATTTCTGATTTGTTCGAGTATAGTATCGATCGATTATAGTACAGTATAACAATAGGGATGTTTCCTGGGTAAAAAAAAAAATGATTCTATTTAGTCCGTCATTCAGATTATAGGAAAATATTGGATACGTATATTTTGTTTTATCAAATCAATAATAATTTACATATTTATAAGGCACCATGTGTGTGTGGTGTCTGGTGACGTCACTGCTCGCTAAAAAGCGTAGCGTGCAGTAACGTCACACGAGTTTTCAGCGCACTGTGTCGTCTGCATTTTTTGTTTATATGAAAAAAGAAAAAATACGTGTAAAAATACGTATTTTTTGGAAATCTGACTGACTCTTCCAAGGATGACAAGCACAATAGCCCTGTATAAAAAGAAAATTAGAATCGATACAAATTGTGATACCGATTTGCCAAGTCTTCCTCTTCCAAAACTTGGCAAAGTTGACTTCGTGATTACTGAACAAAACCTCAACCTACAAATTAATCGTCTTATTGCGAACCTACCCCTTGTTTTCGAAACTCAGCGGTTAAGGGATGGTGAGACCAATATTTGGAATATTATGCTACGTTATTACGAATATTAAGCTCTTTAGAAGTTGGAGACAGCTTGGTTGTGTAAAATGTTTTCATTTCCGGAATGAGAATTATTTTGGTTTCACTGATATTGGTATTGAATTTGATTGGAAAGAATATGTACTGCACCCTAATTGAGTATCACTCTTACTATCATTTGGCACCATGTTGAAGCTTATTGCTAATCCATTGCTCAGTAAGTAAGAAAAAATGAAAACGGTCTTCAAATCCTAGAGCACAGGCGTAGAGTAGCTAGCCAATTTTACTTTTCTCATCGCACAAGAAGTCGGTGGCGAGCTAAACAACAGAAACCTCGAGACACCGACTTCTAGAGCCAAGACAAAAGTTAAATTATTTTTTCCTTTTAAGTGTTTTTTTTTTTTTGAAGTTGATTCTGTTTTTGTAAAACGCTTTTTTTTAAATTATTCAAGACACGATTCTTTTTTTTACTAATTTTTAATAGTCATTGGACAGAAAAAGTGAGATTCGGGAGATGATTGGAATTCCACGGTATGTAATACTGATCTTGAACATCCTGAACATGCTATCTTGACTGTAACTACTATCGAAGGGTTTAGACTATATAACATCACGCTGTGACCAAGAGGAGGGGAACATTTAAAAAAAACATATCGACACTACAAAATCGATACGCGGGTGAAACCGTGCGGCGCAGCTAGTCTATACTAATATATAAAGCTGAAGAGTTTGTTTGTTTGTTTGAACGCGCTAATACCAGGAACTACTGGTCCGATTTGAAAAAATATTTTTGCGTTGGATAGCCCATTAACCCAGGAAGGCTTTAGGCTATATACAGTATGTTAAATAACAGAGGGCGTTCCCTTAAACTCGTTAATATGTATCATTAATAGATTAAAATAAAAATATCATCATAGAAAAATAAGCATAAAAAAAATCCGAATAAAAAAAAATCTAATTGGAAATAAATTTGAAACCTCCTGTTTTAAATCAAAATAGTAGTCGTCATGTACTTATAAATAAATTGCGTTGCCGTCTTTCATGTTCGCGTGCACAGTGTGTTTCTTTTACATGTCAATTTAAAAATTTTATTGGATATTTTCATATTGGAAAAAATTTTAAAACATTTTGTTTTCGAATGGAAATATATTTTTTAGCATGTATGTATGCTATACTATTTCGGGTTAACGGGAACGCCCTCTGTTAGTTAACATACTGTATAACATCACGCTGCGACCAATAGGAGCGGAGCATAACTAACTCCACGCGAACGAAGTCACTGGCGGCCGCTAGTGTTTAATATTTTTTACCCGACTACGGCAAAGCAAAAGGAGGGTTATGATTTTGAGAGGCTATGTATGTATGTATGTATGTTCATCTGTTCCCTCGTAACTTCTAAACTACTTATTCGAATTCGATAAATGACATATCAGTAGAAGCGCCTTAATTGTCCGCTGGTTATAGGCTATATGGAGTTTCACAAAATCTAATGTGGCGCCCTCTAGCGGACAAAATATACAGAGGAAAAAATTAAAGTTAAGATAAATATGCCGTGTTTGGTATCATTTGAAAGGGCTTTACTTGTACATTTTGAATATATACAATATGTTCGCGACGAAAACATTGCACTTCACATTCCACATTCACATAAAAATTAATAGAAGCATTTTGAGAAAATTATCTCAACAAAATATGTAAACAAATAATAGCAAGACTGACAGATGACATTTCGACGCAATAGCCATAGATAATAAATCAAACGAAAGATCTAGAATTCTGAAGAATAATAAAACATTAACATATTGACAGTTATCGACTTGACAAACTATCAACTCACACACACTGATTGACTAATGACAGCGACGTCTGGTGTCGAGTAGCGGAACCACCCAACGGCCAATGTTAGAACGAGACAGACAGATCAAGAAGAGTACAGACATATCAACTTCTTTAGCATCAGCGACATCTGTTGTCGAGTAGCGGAACCACCCAACCGCCAATGTTAGAACGAGACAGATAGATAAAGAAGAGTACAGACATATCATCTTCCGGTCCGCGTAGCCGCGAGAAGATTCGGAACTATTCTGTAAAGCGATTCGGGAAAGTTCTCGACTTGCGGTTTGACCGTATAAATACGCGAACTAGCCGGCGAATAGTCATTCAGTTTTGAGTTGTCGTTCGAGCTGATCTGCGAGAAATAGTGAATAGTACAGTGTAATAGTATAGTCTATAGTGAAGTAATAGTAAACAGTTATTCAGTTTTGAGTCATCGTTCGAGCTGATCTACGAGGAAATAGTGAATAGTACAGTGTGATAGTATAGTCAACAGTGAAGTATAGTAATAGTAAATAGCATTCAGTTTTGAATAATCGTTCCAGTTGATCTCCGAGTGAACAGTGAACAGTGAATAGTGACAGTAAACAGTGATAGTGAACAGTAACAGTGCATTATAGTAACAGTGCAGTGCAGTAATAGTGACAGTATTTGCCGCCACATTCCACGTCATAATTTCATTACGTTTTTAAATCCCTTTCCCGCCATAGTTATATAGTGTTGTCAGTGTTGCCATAATTGTAAATTTCCGTACCCGTCATAGTGCTAGTGTTGCCAACATTATAAAATAGTTTCCCACAGTGTTTTGTACCGATAGATTTTATAGTAAAATAAATAGAATATACAGTCCATAAATAGTGTTGTTTCTTCATGTACACATAGGGTAGTACGGAACGCATAAGCTGACCCCTGCCCCGTACACAATATGTAAAGAAAACCCTGTCCGATCCGTGAAGGTATTGTTAGGTATCGTTAACTGATTCTAATAATGCCTACAAAGCCGGGCTAAACTTAAAAAAAAATCCCCCAAAAACAATAAATATTATTTCGAAAAAGCGAGGTAACTTAATGCATGTGGGTAGGCAACCCGATAGCCCCGCCCCCCTTCACCCGCGTATGTATGCGCGGGCGAAGGGGGGCGGAGCATGCGGCACGTGGTCGCATCGCTATTCGCTCCGTCACAAATGGTGTTATCAGTTTTTTAAAAATTACCAAATTTCGGGGAAATTGGAATTAATACCCGGGAAAAAAAGATTATTTCAAAATTCATTATTATTGTTACTGTGATGATTATGTAAAATTTTATATTATATTTGGTCAAGTGTTTATCTAACCTTTATTATCCTTATGGGTGGGACAGGGTTTTCTTTACATATTGTATATATATTACTAGCATTTGCTTGTGACTTTACCTGTATTCATTGGCTGATTGCATATAATTCACATCTTTTCGTGCATAGATAGCTTCTTTACTACTTATCAGAATAAGACCACTGCAGAACCATTAGCAGGGCCTTGATATTCTGTTGGTTATGAGCTATAAAGCTTGTCACCAAATTTAGTATTACTCCCTCTAGCGGACAAAAAGTTCTATGTTAATATAAAATTAAAATAAATATACCGTATTTGGTATCATCTGAAAGAGCTTCACGAGTACTTTATGTGTGTCCATAATTCCTAGTAATGCTTCGTAGAAATTTGAATGTAAACCAGGGTTTGGTAAACGGAGCGATGGGAGTGGTGAAGGCCTTCGAATGGCCTGCTGTTCGGCGCGATCAGTTGGAACAGGAGAACAGCCAAGCACTATTCTCATAGAATTTGACGACGCATCCATAAAAGCAAATATTAACGAACTTATCAAAATCGAGCCTTGCCTCACTGAATTTGACGGCTTGAGGGGTTCTGGGCAAATTCAGCGTAAAATGCTCCCGCTGATTCTTTCTTGGGGTTGTACTGTACATAAATTACAAGGTTGTACTCTAGATAAAAAAGTTACAGATCTAGGAAAGTCATTGTTTGCTAAAGGACAGGCCTATGTCGCTCTCAGTAGAGTTAAAACCATAGAGGGATTATTATAAATTACTTAAAAATCCACATGACAGTCAATCGTTAGCAGAATTAGATAGATTAAGAAATCTTCCCAGGTCCTCTTAATATACACACATCAAAAGTGTCTAGGGATCAAGCATTTTTATGCGGATTTCTTGAGATTGAGATGTGGCTTTGTAATAAATTTATGATTTTATAAATTTATATGGATCCTTTTTGGTGCATTTCATAATTTGAATCAGGAACTGTGAATCAAATTCGAGTAAAAGATGAAAATCAGCTGTCAATATTTTCCCTATAAAAACATACAACGCATTGAAGACATTATTAGTGCTACTGTTTCCTTACTACTGATTAAAACCAACGTTATTATGGAGCGGCGACGTCATTTAAGCAGGGAAGAAATGCTCAGAGCCGTGGGAATGATAGAAGCTGGTTCCCGGCAACGTACTGTGGCTTTAGCTCTGAATACAAGTCAGAGTGTTATCAGTCGACTTTTGACACGTTACCGAAGCACTGGTACCGTGGCTGAGCGCCATGGAGGACGGTATCGCTGCACCACACGGAGACAAGACCGATACATTCAAATCTTAACTCGAAGAGCTCCAACAATAACTGCCATGATGTTAACCGTGAGGCTTCATCACTCTTCAGGAAACTTAATTAGCGACCAAACAGTCAGAAACCGCTTGCATGAAGTGAACCTTCATTCCCGAAGACCGCTACGGGTACCACCTATAGCAATGCACAATCGTAGGATTCGATATCAATGGGCTCTTGAACACAGAAATTGGGCAGAAGAACAATGGCGTTTCGTGTGCTTTTCTGATGAGTCTCGCTTTGGTATGAGACCGGATACAAGACGTATACGACACTGGAGAACCCCTGGACGCCAACAGCGATTAAAATCCTGCCAGGAAGTCCATCCTTATAGTGGTGGAACCATCATGGTATGGGCGGGTATTTGGATCGGCGGAAGAACTGAGTTGATTTGGATCAGAGGCAACCTCAACGCTCAAATTTATGCTGAAACGATTGTATCAGACGTCATCGTTCCTCTACAAGTGCAAATCGGTCCCTTATTTCAGTTAATGCATGATAATGCACGATCGCACACCGCAAGAGTTGTAAGACAGACTCTCGCCGCAGCTAACATCAATGTCCTGCCCTGGCCTGCTCAGTCGCCAGACTTGAACCCGATTGAGCATGCATGGGATATGCTACAGAGAAGAGCTCTGCCGAATATGGAGGGTATCCAGTCGCAAGAAGACCCTTTTTTGTTGTTGCAACGAACATGGGCGGCCATTCCACAGCGTGATTTGGATGAACTCATTTTGAGTATGCCAAACCGATGTTCTTGTGTTGTTAGTGTTCGCGGTAGAAACACGGATTATTAATTGTTTAAGTTACCCAATAAAATTTTTAGAGAAAACTGTTATTTCAGTCTTTTTTTCGAACTTTTGTGTTAGTGGTTCAAATGTCAAATATCCCTTTATTAGGAAAATGGCAAATTTCTTTATTAATGCAAAGGTGACTTGGTTTATCGTTACTGTGACAAACGAAAACACTTTATTTGATGAATCCTTAAAGAAAATTTTAATTAATATCAATCAGGAGAAAAGTTATTGCAAAAATATATGTTGATCCCTAGACACTTTTGATGTGTGTATGTTATTTTTTTAATAATTATAAACTAGCGCTTGACTGCAATCCCGCCTGATGGTAAGCAGTGACGCAATCGTTGATGGTAAAGCGCACTAGTTTATTAAGCCTATTCACTTAAAAAAAACTTAGGAATAGCAAGGATGACGGCAGTTGAGCCAGGTGATGCAATGTTAAACCCAAGACCAACACGACCAACGATGCTGCGCCAGAGGGAGATTGATCTGGATCTCCACGACCAAAATCTCGACACAACAACATTTGGCGCATCGTACCCGGCACACATCGCAACACAACTGCTCAGACCCGTCCTCTCTACGGCTTCACCAGACATCATGCTGGAACACGACGAATCGCTTAGCGGCAAGACTTTGTCTGGTGGGTGGTAACTTCTGCCGGCAGCCGATGTTATGGCCTACCACCGTTAGAAAACCATCCAATCTATTTATACTAACGACCTCATCCACTAATTCATGACCCATTCGGTGCCATCGAAGCAAATGTGCGTCGCTACTACGACAAACCGGGAGCTTCATACGGGGAAACCGTTGCTATACGCGCTACGATCCAAACGCTACGAAATAGTAAAATAGGAAAGGCGTAGTCACACGTTACATATATCTACCTACCGTAGCACTTTGATAACGTGTGACTGCGGTTTTCCAAACATGAACATTTATCTCTACATAGTGAATATTGCATACTTCAGAATAGTATTGTAAGACATTATAGTCAATTTACAACGAAGGCATCTTGGTAGAGTCTACTGTGTCCATTTACTTGCAACTACATTAGCAACTTTGTTCAGTTCAGTATTCTGAAAATCTTGTTTTATACTTTTTCAGCGTCGTTTTTTGTCGTAGTTGAGTTTTAGTTTTTTTACTTTTTTAAACCATTCAAAACCCGATTCTTTATTTTTACTAATTTTTAATAGTCATTGGATAGAAAAAGTGCTCTGTCTTCGGGAGATGATTGAAATTCCACGGTATGTAATACCGATCTTGAACATCCTGAACGTGCTATCTTGACTGTACCTACTATCGATGACAAGATAAAAACATTTGATTTTCGCCATTTTGGCGCTGACAACAACGAGAGCGTCCATGGTACTAATAATTCTGACAGTTAGTTTTACAAGATGACAGCCTCCGTTGCGTAGCGGTAGCGCACGCGGCCGCTACGCAAGGTGGCGCGAGTTCGATCCCCGCACAGTGCAAGTATTTGTATGCATGAATATGAATATTTGCACTGGTCAGGTCGTGCCTCGGAAAGCACGTTAAACCTTTGGTCCCGGTTGCAATACGAACATCTAATGGCAGTCGTTACAGGTTGTTGAAGCCGTCAAAAGTTCAACAATTGGTCTAACTACAATGCTTCGATATCGCCTTCGGGCTGTGGAGGTCAGATGGCAGTCGCTTCACGGAAAATATCTAAGTTTAACCAAAATCAGCAGTTAGACTGGTAAAACATCCGAAACTTATTCAGCTTTGGAGTCTGGGGTTGGGGCTGGTTTGGGCAGACTCCAAAGCTGAATAAGCTTCGGATGCAACTGAGATTAACGGTGAGATGATGATGATGATGAGTTTTACAAGATGCTCTCTCCTGTGAGACTCTCATAATAAAAATATTCTAAAAACCTCTTAGTAAACACAAAACACACAAAAAATATCTTATTCCACGATTTAGACCCACATCGGCGTAACGAAACAAAACAGAGGCCATCTGTGGCATCGTTTTAGTTCCCGAGACGCTCCCTTTGAATCGGCATAAGAACAACTGGCATTTTGTATACATAATACATATGTATAATCCAGCGTGATTGTATTACATAATTCAGTACTTCATAAGAATCGTGGCAGATGGTGTTCGAATCTGTAACCACCACTTCTTCTTCAGCTTATAGAAGTCCACAGCTGGACAAAGGCCTCGCCCAAGGCTTTCATTGCTTCATAACTCTTAGTTTACATAACCCAACTTTTTATGTTCGACTTTAGTTCCTATCTACCCCACCCCTGTGAGAAAAGCGCATGAGTTCATGTGTGGACGATTAATCAGTGCGTTTGTGTGTGTCTCGTGGGTGTGTGTGTGTGTGAGAGAGTGAGTGGGTGTGAGAGCGTGTTTGAGTGTACATGTGCGTGTGTGTGTGAGGGTGTGTGTTTATGTGTCGTATAATGAAACGCAGTTTTAGCGGTTAACAATCAAGTGACATTTTATTAATAAAAAGAAATGTTGGGAACGATTACACAGATTATAACTATCTTAGTTTAGTTCCCCGAAACATCACTAGAGGGCGATAGATGTTCAACAGCATATAATTTTGATACATTCATGATACATTAAACAACACCCCCACTTATCAAAATAATGTTAAAACTTTACTTCCTGTATACCTAACAATTCCATAAAATAATAATGCTTTACATTACCTAAACCTTTTGTAAATAAGTCCGCTGGCATTTCAGCTACTTCAAGTACTTCAATTCTACAACACCTGCACTAATACAATCTTAGGAAAAATGGTAGCGTATGTCTATATGCTTGCTTCTTTTATTAAAATTACTATTACCTGAAGACAGCTTAATTGCGCCTTGGTTATCATTATACAAAGATATGGTATATGACTCATTTACAATCTCCTTATATAAATTCATTAAATATACAGCTTCTCGACATGCTTCAGCAACAGCCATATATTCAGCCTCAGTGCTGGATAGTGCAACTGTTTTTTGCTTTTTGGCCTCCCATGAAATTACACTCCCTGCTAACATGAAACACAGACCCGTGTAGCACCTTCTGTCTACGACATTATTTCCCCAATCTGAATCTACAAATCCTACTAATTTTGAATTACCCTCATTAGTATATTTAAGTCCATAATTCTTAGTTTTTTTGAGATATTTTAAAATTCGTTTAGCATAAGCCCAAGTTTCACTATTGTAGCAATTGTTAAATTGGCTTAAAAAACTGACTGAGAAAGCTATGTCTGGTCTTGTTAATACTGCTAAATACATGAGTCCTCCAATTAATTGCTGATATGGTAAGTCCTGACTACTTTTATTATCTAAATTAACATTCAATTTGGACTCCAACGGTGTATCTGCTACCTTACAATCTGCCATATTAAATCTGTTCAATAATTGATTAATATAATTCTTTTGACTCAGTGTAACTGTTTTATTAACTTTATCAATATTAATATTCATTCCTAAGCAGTTCTTAACCTGGCCTAAGTCTTTTAATTTAAACTTAGAAGACAATACCTTCTTTAAATTATTACACTCTGTATTATCATTGGAAAATATAAAAAAATCATCCACATATAGGCTAACTATTGTCCTTTTATCATTATTAACTTTAGTATATATACATGGTTCTAACTTTGAACGTTTATAACCAATATTTGTAAGACATTCATCAACCTTCTTATACCAGGCTCTTGAGGATTGTCGTAGCCCATAAATGGCTTTATTCAGTTTAAGCACTTTATTATTATTCTCAGAATTCAGCAAACATTCTGGTGGATGCATATAAATAGTCTCCTCAAGATCCCCGTTCAAGAATGCCGTAGTGACATCAAGATGGGTTACATCTAAATTAAGTTTAACAGATAATGCGAACAACAATCTTAAAGTTGAATGCCTAACAACTGGCGAAAAAGTATCTGAATAGTCCACATTTTTCTTCTGCATATAACCTTTGGCAACTAAACGTGCACGATAACGCACTTTATTGTCATTGTCCAACTTCTTTCGTAACACCCACTTACACTTCACTACAGTCTTACCGTCTTTTGGCACATCCACTACATCCCATGCATTATTGTCCTTGAAACACTGAAGTTCTTCTCTCACGGCTAATAACCACTGATCTCTTTCAGCACCCTGTATTGCTTCCTCGATAGTCAGTCCACTAGCATAATCAAATACTTCCTCTGGCATACATATGTTCGACATCCCATACCGTACCGGCTTCTTTCTGTTTCTGGTACTTTTTGCTCGTAGCTCGGGTGAGGTATTGGCATCTTCATAGTCACTAGGTATGTATGTACCATCTGAGTCACTTGATATTTCTTCAATAGCTAGTGAATCATCATTTCCTGAACTCTTGTCATTTACATTAATGTCCCCCACTGAATGTGAATATTCTACACCTTCTGTTATTGGTATGCTGACGTCTGGACCTTTTTCATCTTCCATAACAACAACATCCCTGCTTGTTGTTATGCGTTTTGTCCTTGGGTTATATATTCGATAGCCTTTGGTGTCATCAGGATAGCCAACGAGAATGTGCATTTCTGACTTCTTGTCCCATTTCTGTCGCTTCTCTCTTGGCAAATGCACCATAACACTGCTACCAAATATTCGTAAATGGCTTACATCAGGCTTGCAACCAGTCCAAATTTCAAAAGGAGTCTTGTCATTTAGTGTAGGAAGTGCAGTTCTGTTTTGTAAATAGACCGCTGTGTTTGTGGCCTCAGCCCAAAACTCTTTGCTCAGGTTAGCATCAAATAACAAACATCTGCCTTTTTCTACAACTGTGCGGTTATTCCGTTCTGATAAGCCATTTTGCTCTGGGGTATAGGGATTACTTCTTTGGTGAATTATTCCTTCCTTCTTGAGATATGAATCAAATTCCTTATTACAATATTCACATCCATTGTCACTTCTTAATGTCTTTATTTTCTTACTTGTTTGTTTTTCAACTTTCGCCTTAAATTCTGCGAAACAACTGAGTGCTTCACTCTTATGTTTGATGAAATATATGAATATCATACGACTGAAGTCATCAATAAATAGTATGAAATATCTAGAACCACCAAGAGACGTATGTTCCATAGGTCCACATATGTCTGTGTGAACTAACTGAAGTATTTCTTCACTCCTAGAACCTTCTTTTGTGAATGGAAGACGACACTGTTTACCTTCACAATAGACTTTGCATGACGATTTGTTGAGATCAACCTTTTCCTGGAGAATCATTCCTTCAACAGCACTTGTCATTTTATTGAGGTATTTACTATTTAGATGACCCATTCTGCGGTGCCAAGTACTCCCTGACACAGTCATATTTGCCACTATACTGTCAGATACTCTCAATTTGTACACACCATTAGTCAGCACCGCTGTAGCCACTAATTCATTGTTACGATTATATACTTCACAGCCATCTGACGTAAACTGAACATTATTACCGGATTTAATTAACTGGCTCACTGACAATAAGTTGGTTGTCAACCCTGGAACACATAATACATCCTTAACTTGAACTTTGAATTCACATTGATCCGTTTCAGTTATAATGTTCACGTCGCCGGAGCATGATACCTGCAGTTTCTCGCCACTAGCAACAAAAATGTCCTTCTTTTCATGTAGCTTACTATTCTGGATCCATTCCTTGTTATCAACCAAATGCATACTTGCGCCTGAGTCAATGTACCAATCTTCTTTCTGAAACTTGTCACTTAAAAATACAGTACTGAACGCATTTGTTTGTTTCCAATGCGATTGTTTCATATTTCTTTTGTCATTTTCGGCATTTGGGCACTGATTTTTATAATGTCCGGTCTGTTTACACCGGTAGCACTTTACATGAAGTTTGTTGACATTGACGTTTTGCCTTTCATTCGCTTGCGCTTTGTCTATAGACAATTTATTCTTTTTCTTATGTTGCCACTTCTGTGTACTGCTCACAAAGGCACCACTCGCTTCATTCAATTGACTTGAAGTTAGATCCGTTTCCATGTCCATGAGCTTCGTTCTAATGGCGTCCGTTGTGATTTGGATGCCAGAATGTTCTATCGCCATGATCATTGGCATGAACTTTTCAGATAATCCAGCTAACATGAGACACCCGATCCATTCGTCACTGATGTTAAATCCTGTCCCGCTCAACTTTTGTCCGGTTTCAACTATTTGCGTTACATACGATTGCATTGAAACACAATTCTCCTGGCGAATTGAGATCAGATTACGTAACAAAGATATTCTTCGAGTAAATCCAGAATCGTCAAATAACGCCTTCAACTTGTTCCATAGCTGCAACGTGGTGTTGACGTCTTTTAAATGAATGTACAACGCACTATCAATAGTCATAATCAGTTTCGCCTTAGTCTTCGTATCATCCGCAGTTTCTAATATCTTCCCGGGTATTTGCTTTATGCAATGTAACATATCCTCCAGTATTAGAAAATTCTCTGCTGCAAACACCCATTCACCGTAGTTGTCACGCCCTTTTAGCTTGGGCACGCTTACAAGGTAATTCGATGTCATTCTTGCAAACTATCACTAAATTCATCTAATAACACGCTATTCACCGTTTTAGACTACTTTACTGTACTAATTTCACTGATTAACGGATAAAAATTAAAAAATGCTGGGCCCATAACCTATAATGAAACGCAGTTTTAGCGGTTAACAATCAAGTGACATTTTATTAATAAAAAGAAATGTTGGGAACGATTACACAGATTATAACTATCTTAGTTTAGTTCCCCGAAACATCACTAGAGGGCGATAGATGTTCAACAGCATATAATTTTGATACTGTTACGAATGGACCTTATGTCGATGGCATAAGGTTCAATATCGCGTGACATGCAGTATGTCACTTTTAAGCCCTATTTTGCTAGATCTAGACATTTCCTAGGTACAATAATAAAACGCATTGCTAGACTTAGGACGGCCTATCGAATGGTACAGGTCTCAACAGTTTTGTCAACAAAGTGTCGACATCGAAATTTCTAGAAACCATGGAGCAAATATAGAGAGGAGGCGGCCTAAGTAACTGTGCACTGTGATTCTCAATAGGCCCTGACGTCATCATAGTGGGCGTGGCCTATATTCAGTGTACTGTAGTCGTTCGTTCTGTGCACAATGGAGGTTTTTCGTGTTATTTTCATATTATTAAGTAAAAAAGGATGAAATGTTGTGTTTTATCTTGTAAAAATTGCTCGGGCAGACGTTCTGGTGCTACGAAAGGCATCACATTTCACGTGTAAGTAATTTTATTAATAATTTAAAAGAATAGTTCTAGAAAAATCTCTTATCTTGTGGGCATGTTCAAATATACTAATTCTACTTGACAATAGATGGCGACACTTTATGTCATAGAAATTAAAATAAATAGGTAATTAGAGCAGTATTAATATACTTTAATAATCATACGTACTGAAATTTGTTCTACTGACATACCTAAAGACTTTTTAGCCGCTAAAATATATTTATTATAGTTTTTATAAACATTTTTAAACATGCCTGCCATCTATCGTCATCCCTTGAATTTAACAAAATGACAGGGTCGTAATTAGAATCCAATTATTTTACAGAGAGTTCCACGGCTATGGAAAGTACTTTTAATAAAATATGTAATATTCAGGAAATGAAAATAAACCTCCTTTAAATTAAATACACTATTCTCTATTTAATCTACATTATCGAAAGTACTTCCACTTCGTGAGACAACCATCATAAACAGTTTTTGTTTAAATTATGTATGTTTTAGATTTCTATTCGAAGAGATACTTAAACAGCAGCGAATCACTAAAATTAATAGATAAGACTGGACTCCGACAAAATATACAAAGATTTGTTCTTGCCATTTTAATGATGAAGACTTCTTGGTGACAAAAAAGGACTTCGAAAATTAAAGAAGGGAACATTATCTTGTATAAAACTAGATATATCGATTCGTTTCAATGTTGTTTGTATTTACCAGTTTAAATTATTTTGGGAGAATGAATTAATTTAATATTCTTTTGTTTTATACTTTATGTTATAGCTTAAAAGAAAATTACAAGTGATTTATATGAACTTTTGATACTTCATGATTGGCCTAGAAAGAAAAAGTTAAAGCAAGAAATAGAACAACTTCGTAATTATTGTTTTTTGTAGCGAGAGCCTGCGTAAGTGTCTAGTACAAAAACTTAAAAGAACAGAAAACATTGATAAAAATAAGTAAAATTGAAAAAACATTGTTATACATAAGTTAAATCTCCGCAACAATATCAATAACCTGAGTCTAATCAAACCATAATCTAACTTAGTCTTTTAATATCATTCATAAAACTAAATACATTTAACGATCAGGTTACTACATTACTCAATAATCTGCATTCTTATAACTAGTTATAAACTAACGTACACAACAGAACATTTGTATTTGTAAGACATTATGATATGTACCTGTGTATCACAAATAAACTATTTGATTTGATTTAAACATTTTGCTTTAGGTAAATCAAATAAGTACTGGTATAAAATTTAGACGCTCACAGGCCCGTATACCTAAATGGAATTTATAGTTGTATACCCTAACTATCTACCTACATATTTATATGAGATAGGTTCCGTCACAGTTGGGGGGTGAGGATTCCATGTTTTCGGTACATGGCGCTCCGTGTAAATAGCACTGCACGCGCCATCTGTAGTATATTTCTACATAACAGTGTTTGTCAATAAAATTTAGTTCGATATAATTTGTTTATTATTTGTTCTGCCTCTGAAATTAACATTACTTGACCATACACACACACACACAGCTTCATTCGCATCATGCTACTTTTGATTAAGGAAAGTATTACTTGTTTACATAAAGGTAATGGTACCAAAATTCTGAGTACATCCCTGTAGTAGTAGATGTTATGACATCTAGTGTGAGGTAGTAAAACTACATAGTAACATCAAATTCAAAAAGAAGCAAGCAGTTTTGCTTTTGACCGGTAGATGGAAAACAAAAAAGGGGGCAGGATCTAACAAAATCCCGCCCACTTTTTGCACCCCTCATCCCGCAAATTGTCACGCGTTGTTTCTTGAAGAAATCTAATTACAACACCTCCTCTCTATATTTGCTCCATGCTAGAAACCCGTTTCCGGGAATTACCGTAGGTACTTCCGAGTGACCTCGAACTTATGTGCTATTATTATTACGTCTAGAGGAATCTGGAATGTTCGATCAGCTGGCCTATATAAAGCGGCGCGACGCCGACACACAGTCAGTCTACACTCGACTAGCGATACGAAAACAGCGACAGTTAAGAAGCGATCTTTGAGAATACCTACTGCGACAACTGTAACGAGAACTGTGAGTACTACGTGGAGTAACATCTGTACTGCTATTGTGTGTTTAAAACACGGACTTCGTGGACATAAGGGAAGACTTCGGTGCAACGTCAGCGACATTCTACTTGTCATTGCCTACAATCGACTGTACCTTCGTTGCCAATAAACTTCGTAACCCTTAACCGGCGTTTAAGTACCCCTAGCCCGTAACAATTGGTGTCAGAAGTGGGATGCCGGTCACGCCAAGGGAAGACGAAAGAGTTCGCACACGACAAGCAGCGATGGATTTGGCGCGTCAAGAGGAAGAATCGCTTGGTGTCCCTGCGCCCGTAGAAGATGCGGCCGTCGTAACACCGACGAATGTGAGTGCGCCTAGTACCAGCACTATTCCCGGAAGCAGCGGATCCGATTTATCGGTGTTACTGGCTCACTTGACGGCGCAAATAAAGTTGAGTATAGCAGAATCCCAGGCGCAAATAAAAGGCATAGTAGCAGAATCACAGGCAAAATCCCAGGCAGAAATCCAGGCACAAATACAACAATCTCAGGCAAAATCCCAGGCAGAAATCCAGGCACAAATACAACAATCTCAGGCAAAATCCCAGGCAGAAATCCAGGCACAAATAAAACAATCTCAGGCAGAAACCCAGGCACAAATTAAAAATGTAGCAGCATCCCAGGCAAAATCCCAGCAACTAGTATTGGAACTAAACCGAAAGTGGGAAAAAACTAAAGAAGAGGTGAACGAGCTTAAAATAAAAGCAACACAACAAGACGCACGTATGGACCAGCAAAATACGCGCATAGACAAACAAGAAGCGCGTATGGACCACCAAGATACGCGTATAGACAAACAGGATGCTCGTATAGACAAACATGATGCGCGTTTCGAGGCACTAGACAGCACCATCGTGGAGTGTGAGAAAGAAATAAAATTCCTCCATGATAAGGTACAGAAAGGAGGCATCAAAGGGGTGATACCTAGTGCTTTGCCGACGTTCCAAGTGCCTCATTTTGACGGAACAACGTCATGGGTGGCCTTCCGCCTTCAATTCGAAAAGGTCGCAAAAGGAAACAACTGGGACGACGATCAAGCGGTAACCGCTCTTACGCTTGCTCTGCGTGGTGATGCAGTACAAATTCTCGAAAATATTTCCGGCGATTGCAATACCCTAGCCTGTCTGCTAGAAGCGTTGGAGTGTAGATACGGGGAGAAATACCTCGAACATGTCTACAGGGCTCAACTCCGCGACCGCACACAGAAGAGCAGTGAGGGTTTGCAACAATGGGCAACGGAAATAGAACGTGTTGTTCGGAGGGCGTATGCATCAACACCGGGATTAATTGATGCTACTACGGTGCAAGCTTTTACTGATGGAATCCGAGATGCAGAAGTCAGGGCTGCAGTTCGTCTGGGTCACCATCAGACTCTGAAGGCAGCCTTGACACACGCTCTAGAGGTGGAAGCAGTACGCCAAGACGGCCGACAACAGCACCGCATTCGCGAGGTAACCCCGATAATTAAAACTCGGCAAGGACCAACCTGCTATGAGTGCGGCGAAAAGGGTCATATTCGGATCAATTGTCCCAGGAAGTCTAAGGGAAGAAGTACTTCTGGGACACAGGTGGAAGCCGAGGATTTAAACTAATAACAGCCAGGGCTATGGGGCGAGTACTGGCTGGTCGACCTGAAGCCCCCATTATAACAGTATCACAAGTGGGCGATGGAAACAGTCTTATTATAGAAGGAGAACTGAATGGTAAGTCATGCAGTTTCACGTTGGATACTGGTGCATCAAGAACTATTGCACGACCGGAGCTATTTCCTCGGACCATAGCATGGAAAAGAGGGCCTTCACAATGCCGATTACAAACCGCCACCGGCCAACCAGTACTCGTCCTTGGTGAAACGAACGTGTCCTTGAAAATGGGTGATAAGACATTCACGCACCCTGTTTTAATAGCAAATATTACAGATGATTGTATAATAGGACTGGACTTTTTGAAGAAACAGCAGTGCGTCCTTAATGTAGCAAAAGGAGTATTGAGTTTTCCAGAACAAGAAGTATTTCTTCAAGGTGGAAAACAAGGGTCAGTGTACTGTTTAAGGAGAACGGTATGACCACCAAGATCAGAAACCTTAGTAAATATTAGACTATCACCAATAGGATGCCGTAAACGTTGCATTATAATAGAAGATTCTGGAGATCACCCAAACTGGATAACAGCAAGGACACTGATGATGATTTCCGATAAACCAAAAGTACGAATTATCAACGTTAGTAACAAAGAAATAATTCTTGAAAAGAATTGCATGGTGGGTGTGTGCGATCATGTAGCGTCTTTGAGAAAAACAGAGGCGCACGAAAAGGGACATGATAAGAAGTGGCAGGAACATGTATCGACACTACTCGAAAATTGTAAAGGTAATTTAAACAAGTTCGAAATTCACAAAGTTAAGCAACTGCTGCATAACTTCCATGACATCTTCTCGAAGACCGACGGTGACGTGGGAAGGACCGGGCTTGTCAAACACCATATAGATACGGGTGATACACAGCCGATAAGACAGAGACCACGTCGTATCCCCTTTGCAAGAGAACAGGAAGTCACGGAAATGTTAAGAGATATGGAGAAAAACCGGATTATAGAAGCATCCACCAGCCCTTGGTCATCTCCAGTTGTCCTAGTCAAGAAAAAGGATGGCAGTACAAGGTTTTGCGTTGACTACAGGATGTTGAATGATGCCACGAAAAAGGATAGTTATCCTCTGCCACGTATAGATGACACTTTAGACTTGCTAAGTGGCATGAAATGTTTCTCCACGGTTGACCTCAAAAGTGGATACTGGCAAGTGGAAATCTCTCAGCAGGATAAAGAAAAGACCGCTTTCACCACTGGTCCTGGAAACGGTCTCTGGCAATTCAATGTCATGCCTTTTGGACTGTGCAATGCTCCTGCTACATTTGAGCGCCTAATGGAGCGCATTTTGGTGGGGTTGCTTGGTGATGCATGCCTAGTCTATTTGGATGACATCATCATTATGGGACGAAGCTTCGAAGAGCACCTACGCAATTTGGAGAAAGTTTTCCAGAAACTGCGTGAAGCAAATTTAAAACTCAGTCCTAGTAAGTGTACACTATTCCAGAAAGAAGTTGGATACTTGGGACACATTATTTCGGCGCAAGGAATTCGAACAGACCCTGAGAAAATAAAAGCCGTGTCGAAGTGGCCTACGCCTCGTAATAAAACTGAGGTACGCTCTTTCTTGGGTCTGTGTGCATATTACCGTCGGTTTGTGAAGAACTTCTCCGAGTTAGCGAAACCGTTGCATCGTTTAACAGAGGAAAAGTGTCAATTTGAATGGAACGCTGACTGCGAACAGGCATTTGCTCTACTGAAAACTCACTTGTGTGAGGCTCCTGTACTAGGTTACCCTAGTAGGGAAGGCCGATTTTTGGTAGACACAGATGCCAGCAATGTTGGTATTGGAGGAGTTCTCTCTCAAACACAAGGAGATAGGCAGGTCGTTATCGCATATTTCAGCAAATGCCTTTCCAAGCCAGAAAGAAATTATTGTGTTACCCGCTGAGAACTTCTAGCCGTTGTTAAGACCTTACAACACTTCAAGAAATATTTGATTGGGAGGCAGTTTACACTTCGTACCGATCACGCTGCCTTACAGTGGCTCCTCCAGTTCAAAGACCCAGAAGGACAAGTAGCAAGGTGGATAGAGCAGCTGCAAGAATTTGACTTTGTAACTGAACATCGGAAAGGCAAGTCACACAATAATGCTGATGCTTTGTCTAGACGACCTTGCGAAGAGTCTTGCCGACATTGTGCCAAACAGGAAAAGAAAGAGAACATAAGGATTATCCAGGTGAACGCTTCGGACGAAGACTGGGATAATCAATCATTGGAAGACGCACAAAGGGAAGATAGTGACTTGAAGACAGTAATCGAATGGAAACAACAAGGCCAGAGGCCCGCTTGGAGTGATATATCAGCGCTTAGCCCAACAGTAAAAAGTTACTGGGCTCAGTGGGACAGCCTGATAATTGATAATGGAGTTCTCAAGAGGAAATGGGAATCACCCAGTGGACAGGAGGTCACCTTACAGATAGTTGTCCCCTGCGATAAAGTCGCGTCAGTGCTAAGACAGGTGCACGACGGAGTATCCGGAGGACATCTAGGAGAAAAGAAAACCCTGGAGAAGGTGAGGAAAAGATTCTACTGGGTGCATTGCCGCGAAGACGTAGAGGACTGGTGTAGAAAATGCGTAGCTTGCTCCTCAGTAAAGGGACTGCAAACGAGAGCCAGAGGTCGGCTGAAAGTGTACAATGTTGGTGCACCATGGGAAAGAGTTGCTGTCGATATAGCTGGGCCATTCCCTGTTACTGAAGAAGGAAATAGGTATATCATCGTCATGCAAGACTATTTCAGCAAATGGCCAGAAGCTTTTGCAGTGCCTAACCAGGAAGCTCATACAGTCGCCAAAAAGCTAGTTCACGAGGTGTTCTGTCGATTTGGCGTTCCCTTGGAGTTACACTCTGACCAGGGTAGAAACTTTGAGTCTTCACTATTTCAAGAGGTTTGCCAACTACTCGGGATACATAAGACTCGTACAACACCGTATCACCCACAGTCAGATGGAATGGTCGAAAGATTCAATCAGACGTTGAAGAATCATTTGGCCAAAGTAGTGGAAGAACATCAAAGGGATTGGGACCAATACATTCCACTCTTTTTAATGTCATACCGCTCAGCAACACATGACAGCACAAACTGCACACCGGCGAAAGTCAACTTCGACCGAGAAATTAGACTACCCATAGATGCACTAACCGGAACACCTCCCGATACTCCTATCCTAGCCGTCGACTATGTGGCCGACCTGCGGCGTAAATTAGATGGAATACATGAGCTAGTGAGAGAGAATGGTCTGAAAACCAGTGAGAAGATGAAGATCCGATACGACCGCAAAGCTAACGTGCCCGGATTTGAAGAGGGAACTTTAGTATGGTTACATAATCCCATTAGAAGAAAAGGAAAGAGTCCGAAATTTCAAGCCAAATGGGAGGGTCCATACACGATAGTAACCAGAATAAACGATGTCACCTACCGGATTAAGAAAGGACCTAGAGGGAAGCTGAAGGTCGTACACGTTGACCGCCTAGCTCGCTATTATGGATCAAATCATGCTCGGGACGAGCATGACTAAGAAGGGGGCAATGTTACGAATGGACCTTATGTCGATGGCATAAGGTTCAATATCGCGTGACATGCAGTATGTCACTTTTAAGCCCTATTTTGCTAGATCTAGACATTTCCTAGGTACAATAATAAAACGCATTGCTAGACTTAGGACGGCCTATCGAATGGTACAGGTCTCAACAGTTTTGTCAACAAAGTGTCGACATCGAAATTTCTAGAAACCCGTTTCCGGGAATTACCGTAGGTACTTCCGAGTGACCTCGGACTTATGTGCTATTATTATTACGTCTAGAGGAATCTGGAATGTTCGATCAGCTGGCCTATATAAAGCGGCGCGACGCCGACACACAGTCAGTCTACACTCGACTAGCGATACGAAAACAGCGACAGTTAAGAGGCGATCTTTGAGAATACCTACTGCGACAATTGTAACGAGAACTGTGAGTACTACGTGGAGTAACATCTGTACTGTTATTGTGTGTTCACAACACGGACTTCGTGGACATAAGGGAAGACTTCGGTGCAACGTCAGCGACATTCTACTTGTCATTGCCTACAATCGACTGTACCTTCGTTGCCAATAAACTTCGTAACCCTTAACCGGCGTTTAAGTACCCCTAGCCCGTAACAATACATTAAACAACATGTCGTGCGTGTTTTCTGTTCACAAACTCTAAGCTACTGCAGAGATTTCAAAAATAACCCCCCATGACTATACAATTTTTTCTTCCTAAACATATCCTTGCATAATACAAGCAAAACTGTATACAATAGATAGCAGGTAGTCACAAAAGCAACACCGTTGGAGAATAAAATTAACTTCTAGAATATTTACCTACAAAGTTTTCAAAAATGTTGTCGTGTCGTCGCAAACTTGGCATGTTAAAAGATGGTTCTCAAAGGAATTCGGGATAATATTTGTTGTATGAAAATAGCGTACTTTTAGTGGAAAGGCGGGCAAGGAAATTGTTACTTACTTGAGGGTCATTGGTGATGTGTCACTAGTGATTTTTGGACCAATTTTTCTTGTATACTTTCCGGGCATTTTGCCAAGAGTCTCAAGGAACTGAAAAGAAGGCTTATGAGCCATGATTGTTTGTTCTGTATTATGTCTAGAGGTACTGGCTGTTATTGCCTGTATACATTGTACGTCCTTTTATCTGCCAAAGGATTTTTATTTCCTTACACTAAGAAACACAGTGGTGTCGAGTATATGTTTATGTAATTGTGGCATTCGAAAAGGGCTGATTCTCAGCCTCATCATCATCATCATCAACCTTTTATCGTACCTCTGTTGGGCACAGGTCTCCTCTCATACAAAGACGGATTGAACGAAATCACCACGCTTGCTCAATGCGGGTTGGCGATTTCAGACTTAAAGTTCAGGTTTCCTCTAGATGTTTTTCCTTCACCTTTTGTCCAAGATATACTTATAAAGTACATATTATAACTTAGAAAAGTTACATTGGTACTTGCCTGACCTGGAATCAAACCCGCACACTCATACTTGGGAGGTTGGTGTTTTAACCACGCCACTACGACTCGGCCAGCATGACCAATTGATATGCTGTGGGCAATAATTAAAACGTACCGTGTAAATCAGGCTTTAAGACCGTTTATAGTGTTAGTTATACTGACATTTTTAAACGGAACGTTTTTTGAACATCACCTTGGCTTCTTGCCAAGATGGCGGCACTGCTCTAAAGAACTAGCCATGCGCTCATTATAAGCGAACACATAACTTGTTAGGTCTCTTTTCTTCACGCGTGACATGGGGTGTATAAACTCAATGCCGAAATCATAAGATCTTGGTACCGATGCCAATTTCTTGTTTAGTAGAGGAATTATAATATTACTAGCTTTCCGCCCGCGGCTTCGCCCGCGGAGTTCGGTAATATCGCGCTTTTAAGATTTCCCTCGGGAACATCAAATTTTTCCGGGATAAAAGGTAGCAGTTCTGTCTCAGGATCTAAAGATTGTCTGTGTCAAATTTCATCAAAATCGGTTGAGAGGTTTAGGCGGGAAAGCCTAACAGACAGACAGAGTTACTTTCGCATTTACAATATTAGTATGGATTATAAACCAGTGCTAGACCGCAATCCCGCCTGATGGTGGTAAGCAGTGATGCAATCATTGATGCAAAAGTGCGCTAGTTTATTAAGAGTACTACTGGACGCTGTACAGCGGGTCGTCCGCTGATGGAACAGAGTTGTGGAATTTTTTTTTAAATAAATTATTAACTAGCGCTTGACCGCAATCCCGCCTGATGGTAAGCAGTGGCGCAATCGTTGATGGTAAAGCGCACTAGTTTATTAAAAGCCTATTTTATACACCGCCGCTGGCAAATTGTTTCAGTCCCTCCATGTACGCGGTATGAAAGAGGAGACGAAACGTTTCGTCCGAATCGTAGTGCTGTTAAGATTATTTCATGAACCAGACTACATGAACATGTAAAAAAAGACTGAATATTTCTATAACAAAAGTCCAAACACTCCATCATCATCACAGCGTTAATCCCAGTCGCATCCGAAGCCTTTTCAGCTTTGGAGTCTGGGCTTCGCTTTACCAGTCCAACTGCTGATATGGCTAAACTTCGACATTTTCCGTGAAGCGACTGCCGTCTGACCTCTGTGGTGGACAATTGGTCTAACTGCAATGCTTTGACGTCGCCTTCGGGTTGTGACCCGAAGGCGACGTCAAAGCATTGCAGTTAGACCAATTGTTGGACTTTTGAGGGCTCCAACCAGCCAACAAAAGTCCAAACTCCGATATGTAAAAAATTCAAGGACATTACTAGTAAACCGAGTTATCCCAGAGACATTATTTTTTATACAAGTTGGGGAAGGTTATCTACTACTTTAACGACAGGCTGGCTGCCTTCTTCTGAATAAAATATATCAGTTTCAGTTCCCGGCAGTTAATTCAACTTTACGGGCACATTTCGACGTCGTTTGAAGTTTTAATAATAATAATAAAGCCCTTTTATTTCCAACAGCCTTTAGTTACATTTTCTCTTATAACTCAATAACTATTTCTCTATTATTGGAACCCCACGCCTCCTCTAGCTTATCCCACAATTTTATATAGGTAGCTTGCTTTTCTTTCAAATTTTATCCATACTAATATTATAAATGCGAAAGTAACTCTGTCTGTCTATCTGTCTGTCTGTCTAACCTCTCAACCGATTTTGATGAAATTTGGCACAGACAATCTTTAGACCCTGAGAAAGAACATAGGCTACCTTTTATCCCGGAAAAATTTGATGTTCTCAAGGGAAATCTAAAAAGCGCGATATAACCGAACTCCACGAAAGCTAGTTTAATAATAAAATAGCAATGCTGATGCTTTGGACTAAAAATAGGCCAGTCCTCTAGTCACATGAAGAGTTGTTGAATTGAGTTCCGTTAAAGCAGAAATGTTGTTGAGTGAAGATAGTGACACGTTGCTAAAGTAGGTTACATTTAGCGAAGAATTTACAGCGTCGTTGAGTTTCGAGCTCGGTACTGTTCAATTTGAGACGCCAATGTAATGAACGACAATAGTATGATAATGGTGAAAATTACAAATTCGTCTCTTGTTAAATCCTCATCTTATCTCATCTCAGCGTTAATCCCAGTCGCATCCGAAACTTTTCAGCTTTGGAGTCTGGGGTCCGCTTTAAAAGCCTAACTGCTAATTTTGGCCAAACTTCGATATTTTCCGTGAAGCGACTGCCGTCTGACCTCCGCAACCCGAAGGCGACATCGAAGCATCGACATTTCAGTTAGACCAATTGTTGGAGTTTTGAGACCTCCAACAATCCGTAACGACTTCCATCAGATGTTCGTATGGCAACCGGGACCAACGGCTTAACGTGCTTTCCGAGGTGTTAAACCATAACCAGATGTTAAATCCATCTGTCAATATTTAAAAATATAATTAACTAGCGGCTGCCAGCGACTTCGTTCGCGTGGAGTTAGTTATGCTCTGCTCCTATAAGTCGTGGCGTGATGTTATATAGCCTTAAGCCTTCCTGGATTAATGGTCTATCCAACGCAAAAAGAATTTTTCAAATCGGACCAGTAGTTCCTGAGATTAGCGAGTTAAAACAAACAAACTCTTCAGCTTTGTATATTAGTATAGATATGTATAAAATGAAATCTATACTAATATATATAAAGCTAAAGAGTTTGTTTGTATGTTTGTTTGTTCGCGATAATCTCGGGAACGACTGGTCCGATTTGAAAAATTCTTTTTGCGTTGGATAGCGCATTAATCCAGGAAGGCTTTAGGCTATATAACATCACGCTGCGACCACTAGGAGCGGAGCATATTAGAAAAAAACGCGAGTGAAACCGCGTGGTGCAGCTAGTAAATGATAAAAGAACAGAATACTCTTTACTGTATACCTACACCACATCAATTACAAAACATATATATGTGTACAAAGATATTATTTTTATGATAATTATTTTGTAAAAGTGTGTTAAGGTAAATCCTCTTCTCCGCATATCTCTCAGTTGCTAACTAAAAATACCTGTACGTAATTCCATTTATCAATAACTCCAGAATCACAGAATTTATGTAGTTTTAGCTTGCCGTAATTAACTTCACATCAGACCGAGCTACAGTCGGCATGAAAGCCTTAAGCCGTGCCAATCTCCTACACTGGTAACAGCTTAATTCCAGTATGATTTTGCTGTCTTAGGGTGTGTTTATATTGGTTAATTGAGCAAGAACGAGCGTATAATTAAATTACTCATAAAATTAGAAGGAGAAAAATGCCTGAAGGTGAAAATAAGGATAGAAAATTAACACATTAATTATTAGTTATACGCTAATACGAAACCTGCCACCTATCGGTTAAGTTTTCGTAATAGTTATCATTATCCTCTTAGACTTTTCGTAACTATGTTTGACGGCCTTTGTCGCGTGGCGGTAGCGAACGCGGCCGCTGCGCAAAGAGACGCGGGTTCGATCCCCGCACAGTGCAAATATTTGTATGCATGATTATGAATATTTGCACTGGTCTGGTCGTGCCTTGCAAAGCATGTTAAGCCGGCTGTCATACGAACATCTAATGGCAGCCGTTACAGGTTGTTGGAGCCCTCAAAAGTCCAACAATTGGTCTAGCTGCAATGCTTTGATGTCGCCTTCGGGTTAAGGAGGTCAGACTGCAGTCGCTTCACGGAAAGTATCAAAGTTCAGCCAAAATCAGCAGTTAGACTGGTAAAGCGGACCCCAGATTCCAAAGCAGAAAAGCTTCGGATGCGACTGGAATTAACGCAGGGATGATGATGAGACTATCAGGATGCAGCTGGTTATAGTTCCAATAGTATCTGACTATCTTGTTCTTCTTCTACAGCCAAGGCTTTGCACGATAACTGGTCTTGTGCTGCCCATATCCATCGGCTTCCTGTGACCTTAACCAGGTTATCAGTCCACCATGTTGGGGGCCTCCCTACGTTGTGCCAATAAACCAGCACGCTTTACCATCAACGTTTGTATCACTGCTTACCATAAGGCGGGATTTCGGCCAAGTACTAGTTTATAACTATAAAAAAGTACCTTTCGATAGATCACTTACTAATTAATTACTGAAGCTCGTTTTGAATCAAAAACAATTCGGACATTCAAATTATGAACATCAACAAAACCGTACTATACCATTATTAGAGTAAAATTTCCGTTTGCATGACTACTGTGTCGCAGTGGGAGAGCCCCAATGCGAACGCTACCTTAATCCCGCAAACACGGTGCAGTATTATGTGTATGGCTAATATTACCGTGTATTTATGATAATGTTGCTTGTAAGCCCATTGCCTAGCTCCAATTGAACATGTAGGGATTCGGTTAATGTGTATTTAGTTCCTAGGAATGGGTATTTAGCTCAGTATGGACAATAATCTCAATTAGCCCAGACTATTTCATTCTTAGATAAAATCATTATTATTTTTTTCTTACTCCTCCGCTATTCTTTTCTGATTAATTTCGTTGCGGGACCCAAGACAGTTGTATCGTTTCTCCGGGACTCGTCGAGCTTCATTGCTCGGCGTTTTTCTGGCGGTCTCCACTGTTGATTCTGGCTTTCAGGAGTTGCAGTGGGTTGGGAACAATGTGGCGGGTTTTGTCCCAAAAAAAAAACGTCATCATGAACTTTTTTTTAACGTCACACTGCTGGGCACAGGTCTCCTCTCATACAGAGAAGGATTAAGCGTAATCACGCTTGCTCAATACGGGTTGGCAATTCTAGATATAAGGTCCAGGTTTCCTCAAGATGTTTTCCTCCACCTTGTAATCAGTCATTGGTGTCCAAGATATACTTAGAAAGTACACATAACTTAGAAAAGTTACATTGGTACTTGCCAGACCTGGAATCGAACCCGCACCTCTCATACTTGAGAGGCTGGTGTTATAACCAATAGGCCACCAAAACTTTTTTTATAGATAACAGAACTCTCGGGTCTTAGATAACATAACTCTCCATAATTACATAATTTTTCTCAGTTTTCTAACTCGAGACAGTGTCATGGCTAAGTCTTAAAAGTCACACGAGTCGTGTGAAGACAAAGTTGTGCTTACCGTTACTCATTTCCTGGATGGGTTCATACTTTCTTGTATTTTTTGGGTTAGACATCATCAAATGACTTTTCCCGCTCTGGGCGGAGCGGTAAAGCCTGTCAGATTTTATTTATTTATTTATTTTATTATTTATGTACACACAATACAATACATAAAAATACGACAAAATTAAGATCTGAGTACAAAGGTGCTGCTTATTTCTTAAGAAATTTCTTCCAGCAGACCTGCGAAAGGAGAAGTAAAACAGTAATGTAGACAATAGTGTGTAAGAACAAGAAGGAAATAGAATATGACTATGATAAGTACAAAAGTAATAACATTAAATATACCTAAAGTAATAATATTAAACATAAAACCAAAACACAACAATATTACAAAACAAGAAAACACGAACAAAATAACTATACTTTAATAAATACATAATACTAAAATATATGAATAGATACAAATAATAAACAAATTCTCACAGTATAGAGGAAAGGTTTATTGACTAACCCACATGTATTTCTTTACTTGCCTGTGACAGGGACCACGGGAAATTGAGCCGTGGTGGCCTAGTAGTTAAAACACCAGCCTCTCAAGTATGAGTGTGCGGGTTCGATTCCAGGTCAGGCAAGTACCAATCTAACTTATCTAAATTAAATGTACTTTCTAAGTATATCTTGGACACCAATGTTTGATTAAACGGCGAAGGAAAACGTCTTGAGGAAACATGGACTTTTAGTTTGAAATCGCCAACCCGCGTTGAGCAAGCGTGGTGATTGTGCTCAATCCTTGTCTGTATGAGAGGAGACCTGTGCCCAGCAGTGGGACGATGATGATGATGATGAGGGACCACGGTATCTCTTTCAACAACTAATGCAAGGCACCGGTCATTGTGAATCTCGTCACAATGTGCTGACATCTCATTGGCGCGCGCGTGAAACACAATGCGCCGTCGATACGGGCCTGGTCCTTGCTGGGCGCCACTGCCGAATGCACGCCACCCGCTAGACCGCGCCTACGGTGGCCGGGAGTTCGATGTTGTCTCCTGCGAGGGCTAGCAGCGTGAGGGCACTGGGATTCCAGCTGCCTCACGCGCTCCGCCTCCTCCTTTGCCAGCATCACAGCTTCTTAGAAGGAGGTGACGGCCTGCCATGCACACTCGCTCCGGACCATGGCCTGGACCAGAGTCACACGGTCATGCTCTACCCAAGCCGGGAAACCTCCACCGTAGGCTCCACCGTGTCCTCAGGGTGATCCACACAATGGTGACACCGTTGCGTTTACTCCTGCCTTATCCAAAACAGGATCCTCCCGACACAACCGTATCCGGTAAGGACTTGCGTCAGGCGGAAGGTGAGGGCGCCGTGGCGCATCTCTAGCCACTCCTCAAAGAGGGGACTTACCGTTGCAATTATGGTGTGCCCAGCATTAGGTTGCGACAATCGCAGTCTCCATGTCTCCATGAAGTCATGGGCCTGGGATACCTAATAGAGGCTTTGGTCCTGGATGTCATTCATATTGTTTGGATGTCATTGATATTGTGTGTATTCAGAAGCTGAAGAGTCTAAAGACAGAAATATTTTTTTACGTAGTTTTTCACTCGCATAGGTACTTATTTCCTCAACCTAAACGCATTTCTCAAACAATGACAGTTTTCCATTCAACTTTAACTGAAAATGAATAGCCTCATGTCTCTCTACGTTTAAACTTAAATTAAGATTTGATTTGTTATTTTAAGAGAGCGTAAATCTTTTGTAGATTTGATTTTAAAAATGGTGAAAATTAAAGAAGGATTTTGGCTGAAAGCCAGAATGGTGGGCAGCAGTAAAGAATGCTTACGCTACGCAAGCTACTAACTTGTAAATAACGTGCTAAGTTACCGTCTTATTTAACACAATTAAATATTTGGAAAAACTCTATTTGTATTATACAAAATTAATTTTTGTTTATGCGAAACCCGAAACACGTGTCCAGTATTTTAAGGAAAGAATCTAACACAAAATAAGCGTATATTGTATTCTCTTGACTGGTGGGCTTCGTCTAGCCTTTGTAATTAATTTACCTTCCTAGTTTAAATTTGACATTTTATTTTATTTTATTTTTAATTTTGACATTTTATTTTATTTTTCGATTTTGGCATTTTATTTCATTTTTGAATTTTACATTTTGTTTTTTAATGATTCGATCTGACATATCATAATTCTTGACATTTTCTACCATCTAATGCGATGTCAGCTGTAAGTTGTTGTGTAGTTATGATTTAATGAAATTTCTTTAGTATATTTTTATTTTATTACTTTGTGTTTCATGTCTGCTGCGTGTTTGTATTTACTTTTGTGAAATTATGGGTATCTTACCTGAAATAAATGATTATTATTATTATTATTAAAATTTCATAAAGATATCATGAAAAACCACAAAGTTATGAGCTTGTTATCCTACTTGGTTCCATCATCATCTTTGCGTTAATCCCAGTCGCATCTGTAGCTTTTCAGCTTTGAAGTCTGGGGTCCGCTTTACCAGTCTAACTGCTGATTTTGGCTAAACCTCGATATTTTCCGTGAAACGACTGCCGTCTGACCTTCACAACCCGAAGGCGATATCTAAGCATTGCAGTTAGACCAATTGTTAGACTTTTGAGGGCTCCAACAACCCGTAACGACCGACTGCCACTAGATGTTCGTATGGCAACCGGGACCAACGGCTTAACGTGCTTTCCGAGGCACGACCAGACCAGTGCAAATACTCATATTCATGCATATAAATATTTGCACTGTGCGGGGATCGAACCCGCGCCTCCTTACGCGACGGCCGCGTTCGCTACCGCTACGGCACGGAGGCTGTGTGTTATCCTACTGGGTTGTGCCAACAAAAATATGATCAACGCTCCGCTCGGGCGGGAGAGCGGTGCGTTGACCTGTGGTGTCAGCTGTTGCGCGGGCATGTTCACGCGCTAATAACCTACCGAAAGCCGCGTGGCGCAAGTGCGGCTGGGTAGACGTCATATGTCTTCGAAGTTTTTGTCTCAAGGACACGGCGGTTTCCTTACGAAGTTTTTCTTCACCGTTTTATGAGCGGTGCTGATGAAATTATTTACATAAAGTGCATCATGGGGCTCTTATCTACGACCTACATTTTGATACCACTAGGACACTTAACTAGTGCTTTCACTAACTAATCTTTCTAACTAATCAGTTGAACATACTAAATCTCCTCGACTCGAGTATCTGGGTCGTTGTACGATGACCCAGATTCAGCTCCAGGAAAACACTCACAAAGGTTCCCCGAAACAGTACACTATATAATTCAACGAAAATAATATACCCTTTTCAGAACGGAAAACAGTTATTTTCGTATCCCGAAATTAGAATAAAGTATACAAAATCTCTGAAAATAGGTAAACATCTTGGTAATGAGTGTCGGATCCCGACTCAACGGAGATTTATTTCAGCAGATGTTTCTCCAATTTGTAAATGAATTTAGTGAAGTTTCCTGAAACTGAAAAGATACTTGATATTTATATTCTGGAGTTGAGGTGAAATTTTCGGACGAATTTATGTGATGATGTTATTTACAGAAGGTCTACAGCCTCCGTGGCGTAGCGGTAGCGGACGCGGCCGCTGCGCAAGGTGGCGCGGGTTTGATCCCCGCACAGTGCAAGTATTTGTATGCATGAATACGAATACTTGCACTGGTCTGGTCGTGCCTCGGAAAGCACGTTAAGCCGTTGGTCCCGGATGCCATACAAACATCTAGTGGCAGTCGTTACGGGTTGTTGGAGCCCTCGAAAGTCCAACAATTGGTCTAACTGCAATGCTTCGATGTCGCCTTCGAGTTGTGGCGGTCAGGCGGCAGTCGCTTCACGGAAAATGTCGAAGTTTAGCCATTTTAGCAGTTGGACTGGTAAAGCGGACCCCAGACTCCAAAGCTGAAAAGCTACGGATGCGACTGGGATTAACGCTGAGATGATGATTATGAGTAATAAGGTACCTTTGGGTACGGAATCCTGATAACTAGATAAGGTAGGCAAAAATATCTACAACGTTATTTTTCTTTATACGACACCTGAATATAGTTTGTTCAGAATAAGTAACTGAATCGATTTCTTTAATCTTTACACCATTTTATATTTTTTCCCAAATACATATAGAAATTGTTTCAGTGTGGTTAGCTAGCGTACAACGCAGTTCGTGGCAGATCAGTGGTACCAGGCGAGTGCGCATAGTGGGACAGACCCCCCGCACCTCTGTGCGGGCGTGCAATACGTTCTAGGTACAATTAATATTATGATTATTCAGGATAAGTAATTTTTTGAAATTTTGTATATAGACTCTTTGCTTAAAAGTACTGGACACGTGATGGTGATGGCGACAAACAATAACGTTGTATACGTAGGAGCCGGATTTTTTAAAACCTATAATATGTGTACTTGTTCAAATGAATTTGAAATACTTGGAAAACCCCACGTCGGTAAAAAAAGGCAAAAAAGGAAAACTGAAATCATTATTAAGTGAACCAAAAAAAAAAAAAACGACCCGACCCGATACTGTAATCGCTACAGCTAGATGTATATCTAGCTGTAACGATTACATTATCGGGTCGGTCACGCTCATGCGTATTCAATGCTTTTCCCCCATCCAACAGTAGTGCTCAATATCACCACATTTAGTAATATTGAGCACTATTGTAGTTTTCGCTTCAAAAATATTCGAGCGAGAATGGGTGAGGTGGCCTATCGTAACTAAATACCAGGAGGCAATTGTATCTTTATCATGAACCTATGCTGTATAAGTAACGACAACCACGACAGCTGGTCCTGCGCCTCCCGCATCCAGCGGTTTCCTGCGACCTTCGCCAGGTCGTCGGTCCACCTTGTCGGGGTCTACCCAGGCTACGTCCTCTGATGCGTGGTCGCCACTCGAGAACCCGTCGGCCCCATCGGGCATCGGCCCTATGGACAATGTGCTCGGCCTACTGCCACTTAAGTGTTGCAATTCTTCGGGCTTTGTCGGTTACTCTCGTTTTTCCGCGGATCTCATAATTTCTGATTTGATCACGCAGGGAACCCCAAGCATAGCCCTCTCTATAGCCCTTTGAGTGACCTTGAGCTTTCCTATAAGGCCCATTGTTAGCGACCACGTCTCAATTCCATAAGTCATCACTGGCAACACACTGGTCGAAGACTTTCGTCTTCAGGTACTGCAGTATTTCGGACCAGAAGATTCTACGTAGCTTTCCTAAAGCAGCCCAACCGAGTTGGATTCGACGATTGACCTCTTTCTCTTTCTTTACGTTTTATAAGAAAAACAAATTCGATTTCTTTACCCAAAAAACATAATAATCCTTTAGAGACTCCAAACTCCAAATCACGTACTTTTCTAAACATTCAAGATACTAATTTGCATATTTTATTTTCTTGAATCGAAATAGGTTTCAGTTTCAGCTTTGTAAGCATCTTCGAGACACTTTCAAGTTATACATTTCTAGTATAAGTTGACCTCTCAATGTATGAAAACGTAAAATTGTATACAAGGAGATAGGGTTATAACCATGAATTCTGCACATGATGGTTTCCGACCCACGATATCGTTTGCACGACAAGATCTTTGCGGCATAAAGCCTGAACAGTTTTTAAAGTGTGTCGGCCCATTCATTTTTAAACGATCGCAAGAAGGGCTGAAGCTGTGACGAGAAAGTTTTTCCTTACGAGCTGAAGACCTCCCATCTGGATATGTGATAACTTGGGTAAATTGGAAGTCTTTCCAAATAAAAAGTCATTTATTCAAATTAGGCTAAGAATCAGCACTTTATGAACGTCAATATTACGTAAGAAGGTGGTCGCGGGAATCCGCTGAATGCGGGAGGCGCAGGAAAGGTCGTCGTGGAGATCCTTGGGAGAGGCTTATGTCCAGCAGTGGGCGTCTTTCGGCTGAAATGATGATGGTGATTAAATAAGACAGTCCCCAAATATGTCCGCGTCGTTGGAAAGAAGAAGTGGCGGAACAAACTCCCCAGCAGTCTTACCGTAATCCTGGTAACAAAAGAAGCAAAGACGACTGTGCCTTGAACTCTGAGGAACAGGGTGTAAAGTTCACTCATCCTCCATAGAAAAGGGAGGATCCTTCAGACGTGTGTCTGGCAGGCACTTGCCCCACAGTTGATATTGGGAAATTGTATATTAGCTATTTGCACGAAAAACTTCTGCATGCGAGATGTAGAATCCATGTGAGGTCAGTATGAAGCGCTGTTTTGTATTTGGTTATTTTGTAGAAATTGCTGCACTTCAATAGAAGTATACAATATGTAAAGAAAACCCCGTCCGATCCGTGAAGGTGTTGGTAGGTATCGATAACTAATTCTACTAATGCCTACAACGCCGGGCTAAACTTAAAGAAAAAAATACCCCTAAAAAATAAATATAATTTCGAAAAAGCGAGGTAACCTAATACATGTGCGGTAGGCAACACGGTAGGCATACATGCACGGGCGGAGGGGGCAGGGCACGCGGCATGTGGTTGCATCACTCATACTAATACTGTGTAAAACGGTGTTGTCATTTTTTTAAAAATTACCATATTTTGAGGAAGTTGGAATTAATTCCAGAAAAAAAGATTATTTCAAAATTCATTAGTATTGTTACTATGATGATTATGTAAAATTTAATATTTTATTTGGTCATGTGTTTACCTAACCTTTATTATCCTTATGGGTCGGACGGGGTTTTCTTTACATATTGTATAGTAAACGAAAATGTGTAGCACATCTGATTATTTTATGCTTACCATGGTTGAATCCTGTGGAAAAAGTTGTTCAATTTGATGATCCATATAAGACTCTTATATGACCATATCTTTCTGATATATCCTGTATAATACAAGGTTAGCTTACACTGGATATGTATACTGAGATGTGTCGTTACGTATCTCAATGCTTGGCACTGGTGAAGTAATAATATTTAAATTGGAGCCCAAACTGCTCTGTTCTCAACATGGCCGACCATTCTATTATATGAACGATGCCATATTTACAATTTATTGTGCTTGGAATGCTTTCTGGAATATATTCTGTTAAAGTCTGGCGTGAAAATTGATACTTTGGCAAAGGAATATATGCGACTGCCTTTTGTTTTGGCTACTCTTTCTTGTTTTATCGTTACTGCATACTAACTTTCTTTTATTTGTTTTACGCAATCAATTGAAGTATTATTATTTGATGGTAAAATTTTAAGGCATACTCAGTATGTGTTGTATTTTAAGGCCGAAATAAAAATATGGTTGACGTTGTCCCCTTTACATTTTACTACCATTGTGTTTGGTGATGGTATACTGATATTTCTTCGATAGCTGGACTGCGTTTCTTAGGCGCGTCTTCTGGTAAACTCGGTGGACTCCCCACGAACCCCAAACATATACAAATGAGACAAGGGTGGACTTACGGGATTGTGATGGAGGCCTCTACAGATGTTCACTTGGTCACTTTGTTGGTGGTTTCAAGGGGTAATTATCGATTTATAGAATTTTTATGATAAGCCGGCCGGCGATGATGGAGAAGAGAGAGTGAGTGAAGTTATTCGTGAGCGCTGAATGTGAATAAGTGGGAACGAACCGGTAAATTTGAATGTGCATGATATAAGAATGGTTGCATGCTTTAACACATTGCTTAGGTAGTTTTTGAGTTAGTTTTAATAATACGTTTTTTAAAATTTAGTTTATAGTGACGAGGTGTAAAATACACCATCAAAAAAAAAACTTTGTGAAAAATAAGTTTGTTTTCAGAAGTTGACGTCAAAACGAAAATGCGGTTGGCGAAGTCGGTTTTTTTTTAACAAATAAATAATACATATCATTTTACTTATGCCAAAATATAATTCTATCGATAATAAAGATCATATTCTCAACAACAATAGCTTACTTCTAATAAGGCACAGCCAATATAAATAAAACTGTAATGGCTTTAGAAACACAGGCAGATTACGCCATTTGGTTTTAAATGGACTATTAACCCTTATGTGAGTGACGAGGTACCCGGGTGCCTTTGGCATTTTCAAATTCTAAAAAAAGTATGTTTTACGCCCTATAGGTAGCTGTGACTTCCTGAGAGCTCTTAACTATTTATAAGTTACATATATTTTAAGGTTTTGACCAAGTTTACTATTTACATTGTTTTGTGGAAACTAAAACATATTTCAAACTCACAATCGAGTGACGAGGTACCCGGGTACCTCTTTGTGTTTTGTGTGACTATGAAGAAAGTTATTTTTATTTCGTAGAAAAATTAAGTAATAAACATTTGTTAGTCTTTTATTTCTATAAAAAATTATAAATTCTTTGTTTATATAGTATTAGTATAGCTCTTGAAGCGAATGTTACGTCATGATGGACGAGTTACTGCATGTTCATCACAAACTGGTTTTTTGCAGTTAGTGCAAGCTTTTCGAGTTTCTCTTTGCTTGCGTTTGAGTTCTCTGTATAGGTAACAACTTCCGACGACTGCAACACGCCCTGTAGAATCTTGTCTAGTCCGATTTATAGGAGTTTTAGATCCAGAAGAAATTGACGGCCTCAGTTCTCGGCCAAGCACGTCCTACATTGCAGATGTCACAATGAAATTTTTAGACTTCTATATTTTTAACACAGTTGTAAACTCGATGGTTTCAAAAACTTTCTACGTTTGTCACTCGAGACCAATTGTGGGTCATATTTCATGTAAATGATATATGCTGCCAAAGGTGCAATATCAATGATATAAAAAAAAAGTGCTAAAGGCCACTGATTTGTTCTGCGTTTGACGGTATATTCTGCTAACAGCTTAGCATGTTGTCTACTCCACTTTTGGTTTTATTATAATATAAAATCATTTCTGGCTTGGCAGTTTCCTTATTACTTTCAATAACTGGTGACATGTGCATTGATGACAACAAGAATACATAGATGATGATAACATTATTACAGCTTTATTGTTTTTAGGTACGTAAGAGCACACAGTCGCTTCTTTGCTAAATAAGAAGTTAGAAGAATAAACAGCCCTCTCCTTGTGTGGTTGCACATTTGCAGGAAGGAACCGTTTTTTTTTCTTACCGTTCCAACTAGTATCATATTCCACGAATTCAAATACTGAGCTCAGTCATTAAGGCATTCTGCCCTGAATTATTATATTTAGCCACGAGATCTAATACAGTGAATTCTCCTACATTTGTTTGACGTAAGCCATCACTTGACTTTCCTGTAGGTATATATTTGACAATTTAGGGGGTAGAAATTATTTGCATCACGAGCTCAGAATATTTTTATGCCATACTTTTCAGGTTTTGAAGGCATGTATTGAATAAAGCGAGTCCTCCCACGATATCCATATAGCTGTTCGTCAACGGTAGGTAATATATTCACGAGGCTTGTAGTTTTGCATTATAGCATTTTGAATCTATCATGGAACATCGCAGTCCGAAATAATGGTAGGTGACTGGATTGCCACATTTCCTCTGCGCCAATAACCATGTACCGCAACTCCATCATCCCCCGCTTTTATGTCCACATATTGTCAACTGTTTAGCTTGGCTTAAGTAATAATATTCAAAGTATGTGTAACACAAAAACAGATCTTGATTTGGTTACATTACGTATATACTGTATGAAGGTACCCGGGTACCTCGTCACTCTGTTAAAGGTGTTTTATTTGTCACTCACATAAGGGTTTAAAACCTTTAGCTATTATGTTGTAAATTAAACTTTATCGCCCCTAACTTAGTATTGTGCATTTTCTAGTTTGTATTGTTGAGGTAATTGTCGTTAGACTAATTTTTTCATTCATCATCATCATCAACCAATTGTTACATTCACCAATGTAACAATTATTTAAATAAGATTATAAAGTTATCATTCGTGGATAAAAATAGAAGAAACTACTACATAAAGTGACGATATAGTGCTGTGATTGTTATCGTCAACAAAAACCTGGTGGAATTCAAATGAACCACTTTTCCACAAGGTACAGGAAGAGCCGTTGAAAATTAAAGTGTGGACATAAAACTGTAAGTTAACTAAACAATAAAGCTATCTGCAACCAAATACGGCCATCACATTTAGTCAGATACTCTTTGTCGCTCAATACATTAATAAAAACGAACTGTAAACCAAGATTATATTACGAATCCGTTAAAGTTGAACCCATAAAACAAACAAGCGCCATCTAGTGGCAAGAGCAAGTAGTTAAAAGTTTTTCTGTTTTACCGACAAAGCAATCACCAATTGTTGCCAGTACTAAAACTCTGTTCTGTGAGAATCTTTCTTTTAACAGTTTTTTATCTGTGGTTGCTATTCATCTGTGGTCTAAAAAACAATAACCATAAATATCAGGGAGTTAATTTGTCATGGAAAATATAACTTTTAGAAACAAAAGACAGAACACTATCAGAAGAAATAAATCTGAATGCGATCTATCAATAATAACCATGGATCGCACACTGCTTAGCTCAACTTTATCTGAAGGATCTGATGCTGAGGCACTGGATGTATCGACGAAAAGTGTGCCTACAAATGCCGGCTATAACTTAACTGACTTTCGACAGCTAAACGAACAGGTTATAGATCTTCGTTTGGAACTTGCTTCAGCCCATGACGAAATAACAAACCTCAACTACGAATGCAACAACCTTAAGCAAAAATTGGAATACAACAACAAGCAAATACATCTCCTCAAAAAAGTGTCAAGTGAATCTTTGACAATGAACCCAGTGTACACGCCATTCACACCTAGAAACAAGGTTTCCACACCGCTGCTAAATAAGCTAACAAATGTTAAGATACGCTTATCCCGTAGCCAAATGAATCACTCGGCAATAATAACGAATACTGAAACACCTAAAACTCATGTTAACAGTATTCCACAACGGTTAGTCAAACAAATGTCGGATAGTATCGGAAAAGATATATTATCAACAAAAAACTGTAACAACTCTGAGCAAATACGTTTCAAGAACTCGCCTAGCCAATTGACCTGGACCCTACCCACCATAGTTGGAAATGACTACGAACAAAAATCAATGAAATCTAAAGGCTTAACTAAAGAGGTAAATAAAAATACAGAAAATAACAACAGTGAACAAAGAAGAATGATTTACATCATTGGGGATGAACAAGCACAAAATCTTGCTGAAAAAATGCTTAAAAATAGGCAAGGAAAATGGAATGATGACTATGGCGTCTTCGGAATGGTAAAATCATCCGCCAATAGCAGCGAAATACTAAGGACGTGTGAAAATATGTCAAAAAATGTCAAACAAAAAGATATTGTAGTACTATGTTTTGGTATATGGGACAACAATGTATACAAATATATGTCAAACCTATGTAATATAATGTACTTATTTCGAAAGCAAAAGGTCTTCATAACAAATGTACAATACAACCCATATCTTAATGAATACATGCTTAATAAACAGTTGCATCTGATTGTAAAAAATTATAGTAACTGTAAATTAATCCACCTGACTAATATAAATGTATTTATGAATAAAAATAATTATTTTACGACTATGTTAAGTGCTAAGATTAGTTTAGAAATAGATTCTATGACCTACAATGAAAAATTTTTGACTTTTCCGAATAAAACTAAATATCAATTACAGTCTGACGTTTGCATTGAAAATAAGCCGTCCCGGTCAAAAATGCCAGAAAATAATAAAAAGGGTACCATTCTACACTATTTCAACCCTAAAAACCAAGCGCAACCCAATGTCAAACCAAAAATGCCATTTAAAAAAGGAACTATCCCTTATCTGTTCCATAAAATGAATGCTAATCAGTCAAGTGTCAAAGAAACGTCCCGTAAATCAAATACGCCATTTTTTCGTTCCTCACAATAAATCCAGTCTGATACTGTTTCATCAAAACATTGCAGGTATTTTAAATAAGGTAGACGAAATAACGGTGGTAGTTAGTGAATTCTCTCTAAATTCTAAGGAAATTGATGTCATTTGTCTAAGTGAATCTTTCATTAAAAGTAAATCGGAATCACTTTTAAAGATTCCTGGTTACAAACTAGTTGCATCATACTGTCGAAATACTAAACGAGGTGGTACATGCATTCTTGTTAAGAATGACATGACCTGTATTAAATTAGATAAGTTTACAAATGACATTGCATATAATTTTAATTTTGAATGTACGGGAATAGAATTAACAACGAATCAAATCATCATTATTTGCATTTATAGAACACCAAATAGCAACCCAAAAGTTTTTCTAGAAAAATTAGAAATGTTACTGACTAGAATCACAAAGAAATCTAAAAAGATAATTATTTGTGGTGATTGGAATTTAGATATAATTAAACCAAGTAAAAGTTGTCAAGAACTCTTAGGGTTACTAAAAAATTTCAATATTAAATTGCATATAAAAACACCAACACGCAAACAGTCATGTTTAGATTTATTTGCAAGCAATTTCGGACAAGCTAAAGGTGAAGTTCATCACCTGGCTCTGTCTGATCATGAAACAGGACAAACCCTGACTGTGACGACTAATAAACCCAAATCTGTGCTAAGTTGGTTTGAGTATAAAAGGGACATATATCATGAAGACAACATACAAAAGTTCTGTGAATGTATTTCTGCACTTTCATTCTCTGACGTCTATAGTATGGATAATATGGAAGATGCATTTAGGGTATTTCATGAAATATTACAACTGTTTTTTAAACTATGTTTTCCCATACAAAAGGTAAAAAGGTCGACCGGAAGAAGTAATACTCTATGGCTGACAAAAGGTCTAAAAAAATCATGTATACGGAAACGCTATTTACATTTAAAAACTATTTATAATAAAACAAACAAAAACAAATTAACAAAAACGTATAAAAATATAGTGGCATACTTAAACGTTGTATTAACAAATCTCAACAGATACACAACAAAAAATATATAGAGAACATGAAAAACAAATGCAAGGCTACTTGGGAGATTATCAATAAAAAAATTGGTGACGTACGAACAAATATTGACATAGAACAAATTGTAACAAAAACCAACAACGTAATTGACCCTCAAAATATTTGTGACATGTTTAATAATTACTATATCCAATTGACAAATAATAATGAATTCACTTATAATATAGACGCTATAAATAGAACTATGGACATTAATCAGAATAATTCTATATTCCTAAATCCCACTGATGCAGTAGAAGTGTTTAGGATAATACAAAACCTAAATAATACTGCGTCTGTCGGTTTTGACGAAATAAGCACCAAAATTATAAAAGCTTCTGCTAAGAACTTATGTGAACCACTGAGCTACTTAATTAATATGTCGTTCTTAGAAGGTAAATTCCCAAGCACACTCAAGAATTCAATAGTTAAACCAATTTTTAAGAATGGTGATAAATCTGACATGGCGAACTATAGACCTATAACCCTAATTCCAATAATATCGAAGATAGTTGAAAAAACAATGCTAAAAAGGCTATATGACTATGTGGACAAGCATAATTTGCTGAAACGAGAACAATTTGGATTTAGAAAAAATAGCACCACATCTTTTGCTTGTTTTAATTTAATAAAAATAATAACCGAGGCTATGAATGATAACATACCTGTAGTAGCAATCTTTTTAGACATGAGTAAGGCCTTTGACTTTGTTGACCATAAACTATTACTAACCAAAGCAGATAAATATGGATTAAGGGGCCAGGCGAATGACTGGCTTAAATCATACTTAAGTGAAAGACGTCAATGTGTGCAGATATCAAAAGTAATTGATGGAAACAAAATAGATTATACATCCAACTATAAGACAAATGCTGTTGGAGTACCCCAAGGCAGCGTGATGGGATCATTCTTATTTTTGCTCTATATTAATGACCTTCCCAACGCAACTCGCCACGAAACAATCTTATTTGCTGACGATACGACACTAATAATAAAATGTAATGACAAAAATAGGTTGGAACAGGAAATTAATGAAGCAATAAAAGATATAATAAGTTGGCTTAATAACAACAATTTAAAGATCAATATAAATAAAACAAAACTAATTCAATTTCAAACTTATAAATCAAACTTTCATAGTCTTAATATAAAATATGACGACAGAGTCATAGAGCAAGTAGTAGAAACAAAATTCTTGGGCATAATAGTGGATCAAAACTGCAATTGGAAATCACACATCAATTACGTATGTGATAAGTTAGACAAATTCGTATACGCAATAAAACGTCTTCGATCAACAGTGTCTGTAGCCGCAGCAGTCACTGCATATTACGGATACGTATCATCTGTGTTGTCATATGGTCTGATACTATGGGGCAATTCAGTTGAGGTTCTGATGGCATTTCGGGTACAAAAGAAGTGTGTTAGGGCAATATCTGGCGTCTGGTTTTTGGACAGCTGCAAACCTTTATTTAAAAAACTAGGCATTTTACCATTGCCCTGCATGTACATTAAGGAACTGTGTATGTTAGTAAGACAAAATCCTCACTATTTTCGCATGCAAACAGAAGTGAGCAAAAAAAAGGCTTCAGCTCGAAATAAGTACAAACACGAATTAAATGTACCTCAGTGTAGATTACAAATATTTAGAAGAAATGTATATGTCAGTGCTATTCAGGTATATAACAAGTTACCTAACTCATTTAAGGAACTTCCTATCTCAATGTTCAAGAAAAAGCTGACAAGTTGGTTATTGGATAATTGTTTTTATGACATTGGCGAATACATGGAATATTGTAAAAATTCAAGATGACATATTATATTTACTATTATTATTTTAATTTCTGACGTTATCACAATCTGACATTTTCTTAATATTTTGATAATTTTTTTTGTAGTATTTGCAATCATATTGGTAACTGATGTAATATGACAGCATAAATTTCAATGAATTATAATGTATTATAAAATTAAATATTTGCACACCATATGTCATGGTAGAATGTAATTGGGCCATATTTATATTAAGATCATACTACTTTGTACACCTACATTCTGGCAAATAAAGTATTATTTCCTTTATTTTCCTTTTTTCTCATTTGGTTACATTTTTAAATATATTGATTTAAAAAATACATAAAAATACATTTAAAAATATAAAAAAATAGTGTTCCACCGATGACGGGAGCAGGGTCCAAGCTACCGGTGGTTAGGGCTCCAGAGACAGGAACCTCCTCACAATGCGGGCCGTATCGAGGAGTACTGCCTTTTGAATCAGGCCTTTGATCCAACTGCCTAACGAGAGCCTCAATAGATGTTGGTCGAGGCTCTTGGCTATCAAACCATTGGCCGATACGATAATCGGTACAATGACAGCCGAGTTCACATTCCACATGTCAACAACCTCGTGCGCCAAGTCGAGATATTTAATTTGTTTCTCTTTCTCAGCTTTCACGAGATTCCCGTCATGTGGAATGGTAACATCGACAATCATTGCAAGGCGCGCTAATCGATCTATCACTACTATATCAGGCTTATTTGCAACAATAGTCCTGTCAGTAATGATAGACCGATCCCAGTATAACGTGGCATGGTCATTTTCAAGAACTGGGTCGGGCACATACTTATAATACGGAACCTCAGAATCCACAAGTTTATATTTCAAAGCAAGTTGCTGGTGGATAATCCTAGCTACTTGGTTATGCCTGTGCAAATACTCGCCGTTAGCTAAACGAGAGCAACCAGAGATAATATGTCTGATGGACTCACCCGGATGATGACATGCCCGACACACGTCAATCGTCCCGTCCCTCATAATATATCTCCGGTAGTTATTCGTCAAGATAACTTCGTCCATAATTGCACAGACGAAACCTTCAGTTTCCCCGAAAAGGTCACTGAATCGTAGCCAGGATACGGATGCTAAGAAGTCTACATCGGGCTCATGAAGAGCCCGATAAAATCGTCCGTGAAGTTCCTTGCTTTGCCATATCATCTTGCGGTCATCAGTGGTAAGTATTATGGGCTTGTGCCAGTTCTCTTTCGCCATGGATAGCGGGGTAAGCCCCTTGTCTACTGTGACAACATCATGATGCATACCCACTACGGTTTTAAAAAAATGTTCTCTGAGACTGCATACCTCTCGGTTGTGGAGGGTCTTCGCATTTAAAAAGCCTCGACCCCCGCACTTCCGCGGAATATACAGTCTCATCACCGATGATCGTGGGTGATGCATCCTGTTTGCTGTCAGCAGTGTACGGACCCTTCTATCCAGGGCGTCGAGTTCAGTCTGAGTCCATTTAAGTATGCCGAAAGAGTACATCAAAACCGGCATGACCCACCCGTTGAAGGCGCGCACCTTATTCCCGCCCGAAAGAAGACTTTTTAATACCTTCTTCAGGCGACCAAAGAAGCGCCCCTTCAACGATTGCTTCATGTCAGCATCGTTGATACCTAACGCTTCCGACATACCCAAATATTTATAGCTCTCGACTGAGGAGAGGGATCTAAGGTGTATGGAATCCGGGAGTGTAATTCCCTCGGATTCCATAATCTGCCCCCGCTTTACATGCATGACTGCACATTTGTCCACACCAAATTCCATTTTGATGCCACTACTGAAAGTTTCAGTTACATTCAGTAGCTTCATCAGATGCAATTTATTGGGGGCAAAGAGTTTCAAATCATCCATGTAGAGGAGGTGAGATATGACCTGACCACCTCTCCTCAATCGATAACCCAGACCTGAATCCTCCATCAGTGTGCTTAGAGGATTCAGAGCTAAGCAGAACCAAAGTGGACTCAGACTGTCGCCCTGGAATATTCCCCGCTTAATCCACACAGGTTCATCATTCCCTTGGATCCGTCGACTCCCTGGATAGCGAAGGACTGTCTTCCATTGCCCCATACACGACCTAAGGAAAGTGCGTAGAGTTGCATTAACCTTGTACAACTCCAGCACCCTCATAAGCCATGTATGTGGCACCGAATCGTAGGCCTTCTTATAATCTATCCAGCAAGTTGAGAGGTCCTTGCGGGATCGACGAACCTGTTGGCTGATGGCCATGTCTATGAGGAGTAGCTCCTTAGTACCGCGGGACCCGCTCCTACATCCATTTTGAGAGACAGACATGATGGAGTTGCTGTCAAGATGTTTGTTTATTTTAGCTTTCAAAATGGATGTAAGAACTTTATAGACCGTTGGTAAACATGTAATCGGCCTATAATTGTTGGGTTCCGCGGTGCTACCTGATTTATGGAGCAGGTGGGTAATTCCAGTTGTTAAGAACTGGGGTAGCGAACCAGACTCTAAGGATGACTGGAATTGAGATGCCAAACAAGTGTGTGAACTGCTTAGCCATTTTAGCCAAAAGTTATGCAGCCCGTCCGGTCCCGGTGATTTCCAATTCGGTAACGAACGGACTGCTGTGGCTACATCTATTGGTGTTATTAGAATGGTATCCATTTCTGGTATCATTTCACACACTTGCTCGACATCCTGTATCCATTCACCCTCAGCGTGACAGACGGGTACTGACCAGATGCTGCGCCAGAATGCACTCGTGGCGGCATCATCCGGGCGGCACACGTCGGCCTCGTTTTGTTCAGTTCGCTCCCAAGCTCTATATACCCACCTCTCATCACTCTGGAACATGCGATTCTGCGTATAACGATCCACCCGCCGTTTATACCGCCGTATACGGCTCGCCCATGCACAAACTTTTTGCTTCAGGAAGTCGATGCGCTCTGTGACATGTGATATGTATTCTCGAGGACTGATTCCAGTCCCCGAGAACGCCTGTCTCACGAAGCGCATCACTCTTGGTCGTGTATTGCCCTCCCTGAAGCAGTATAGTTTGCCGATGAGTACCCTGGCCCCATCGATACGACGCTCGATCCTGTGCTGCCAGGCTGGTACGGCTGGTTTTGGTCGGTTAGCTTCATCACAATTTGGGAACTTTATATTGGCTAATCGACATGCCGCTACAGCCCCGCAGAAAAGGATCGAGTGTGTATCAATGAGATCCTCGCTGCTCTCGAAGACATTCTTGAGCTACGAGTCCAAAGCACACACCAGCGCCCTATTCTTTTTGTGCATAGGTAGCCGTGGTAATCGTGGTCTAAGGTCTGTTGGAGTGGATCTATATTCGCGGAACGCATCCTCCAGTGTGCTCCTCAGTCGGTCGTTAAACTGGCTACTTACTGTTTCAACCCTATCATCCTCTTC